>VZTT01021727.1:30609-44363 GCA_013400855.1 Buphagus erythrorhynchus
GCCGCCGAGGGCGCGGCGAGCGGCGGTCGAGGCCGCCTGGCCGAGTCCTGGCGGCGGCTGAGCTCCCGGCGCGGCTCCAAGCGCACCGGACCCTCCTCGCCCGCGCTGGCGGTGAGTGTCCGCGGCCGCGCTGCTCCGCCCGGGCACCTGCTCGCTCCGGGGCTGGGGAGGGGGTGGTGAGGAGCAACCTGTTGCGCTTTGGGAGGAGGAATCGCCTCTCCCGGGCGCTGAGCCTGACTTTGTAGGTGCTAACAGGTGCGGGTCTCCGGTTGGCATCTCTCCGCGTGCCCCCCGCGCAGGGAGCGGCAGCGCGGCTCGCTGCGCTCGGCCGGAGCGCAGCTGGCGCGGTGGGAGATAGCTGCCTGCCACTCGTGCTCGCGTTGGGCAGCTGAGGGCAACAGTGATAGCAACCATAAGCGAAAGACTCGAATGCGTGTAGGCAAAAAGCAGTTTCTTGGGAGCCAGAGGTTTTCCTCTTGGGTGTGTGTCCCCTTGTTGGTGTGTCTGCCTTCAGTCAGATCGATGGGATGGGAATCTTCCGGGAATCTCTAGGATGAGTAGACAAGTGTTTTAATGGAGATGCATGCTACAGCATAGATTACAAGTTAGGGAAACTAACATCTTAATCAGACATAAAGGGAAATTGAGAGAACAAACTGAGCATTCAAACAGAAGGAGTGGCATTTATTAGAGTGCTTGGCGGTCTGTCTCCTTGGGGTCAGAATCCTATAGGTAAGTGCTGAACAAACACACACAAACAGATTTTGGAAGAACTGTTCACTGTCCAAGGACAATCTCAGTCCTCTTGTTCTTAAGAAACAGCATTGTGTATTCCTACCTAAAGCAGATTGTGGTCTGGAGTGATACACCTTATTCAATAGCTCAAACGTATAATTTTATAAATAAACTCGCATTTACAAGCTTTTGACTTGGGAGTAAAATGACCATGGGTTGTATATCAATAGGGAAAATAATGTAAGGGTAGAGACCTACGGTATAAAGGATGTCATGGCAACAAGAAAGCATCATACAAAGTAACAATATTATCTTGTGGAGGGGTAACAGGAGTAGTATTACACTCATCTGTACCATGCTATAGATTAAAATATAGGGTGAGGTTTTGCAGTGGTTTTTTTTTTTTTAATAATGCACTAACTTCTCTTTGCAATAGGTGGCTTAAACCCAGGTAAGGATTATATGACCAGAAAAATGCACAATGAGGTTGAGGGTTGGTGTTGGTTGGTTGGTTTGTGGAGGGTTTTGTTTTGGTTTTTTGGGGCTTGTTGAGTTTCTATTGTTCTAAACAAAGTTGTTGTTCTTGTGGCTTACAGCTGAGATGAATTCTTACTCCAGCCAGAACCCTGAATGAAATTCAGGTTGCAAGTGTTTCGCCAGAATTGAAAGGTTGTATTAATCTTTGCTTAAACTTTGCTTTTCTGGAATCTTTCTGAAAGGATGAGCAACTTTTTCCTGTTTTCTTCTCTAAAGTAGTACTATATTGGTGTTTTTATGTTACTGAATTTGCATTACATTAAACCCACTAAACTTCATAAAGTGCAGGACAGATGGGAATGACAGATTCTGAATTTTTTAGTTTGGTAATTTGTTAGAGGTTTTTTATAATTTCTGTCAGTTTTTTTGAAAACATTGTTTGTTGTTGAGAATGAGTAACTATTAGTTTGTTTTCTTCATTTATGCTTTTTTTATGTTTCTGAAATCACATTTGAATGCTAAGAATAATTCACTTGGAACCATTTTCCAAAGCAATGCCAGAACATACTAATTCTTAAGACATTTCCCACACGCGCCTTTTTTTTTTTTTTTTTTCCCCACTTGCACCCACGCTATCACTGGGGAAAAAAAAAGTGTAAGATTTCAGTCCTTTTAACATCAGTGTTTTGGCCTCATCCCCCCTGCCTTGTCCCCTGGATTGTATTTTTGTGATAACTTCTGTTTGTCTGCCACAGTTTACTTTTTAAAGGTTGTCACTTGTCTGAGGAGGATTTTTGGGGGTCAGTGCTAAAGCAGGAGTTTGGTACAAGTGATGCCATGCATGTGTACTTTTTGGTTGTTTTGGTTTTTTTTCCCTGAAATCTGTATTTTCTGGCCTTCCTTTTCTTTACACACTTGTAGAAATTGCTGATACTGATGTTTCACACTTCATTGCTTGTTACATTTTTACTGATTAATCCTGAGGGTTGCTGTTTTATGACTTTGTTAATTCCTGAAGAATAAATGGTAATATTATTTCTTTACCAAAATGGTCAGGAAGAGGGTCTGGAAGGGTGGGTGTGGAATGGAGGGGTGTTAAATTTTGTTTACCTTGTTTTGATATTAGCATTTGAGTGATAGAGAGGGAACTGCTGCATTGGCATGAGCGGAAGAACTGAAGGATATTTGAGATAGAAAAGGTTTGTAAGAGCCAACACTGCCTAGAACACACACATGGTGGACTCCAAATGATTTCCAACTGTGATCTTTGTTTAGAATAACCCTGGTTTAATTTTGAGTAAAGGAATTGCATATTGAAGGAGTGAAGTATGGTTATAGCTTTAGAAATTAAGCCTTTTCTGCTTTTTTCCTCTCTCCATCATCTGCTTGTGTACCTCTGTAAAGGGAAAAGAGTGTGGAACTCCCCTACTCAAACTGATAAAAATTTTGCTGTTCAAACCAGCAGATCACATTTTGGATCATATTGAATTTCTGCCCATAAAGGGAAGTGTTTGGACATTTTTCTGCCAAGATCTTGAGAGTCATTTATACTTACAGCCTCTGAATGATGTGAGTTTTCCAACCCATTTTAAGCAGATGCTGCGCAGTGTTCTAGTTCAATAAAAATTGAGATAACTGGCTGCTCTGCTCTTCAGTTTCTGATCACAGCAGATTTTTTTTCTCTTTTGTTCAAAGATTAAATTACTTTTGAGGTGAAATTTCCCCCAGGATATTTACAGTAGCTTAAGTAAAAAATGACAAGTGAGACACATAAGACCACATGAAATAAAACTTTACTTTGCTGTGGTGCCAGTGAAATTGTAGCTGTGAACCAGGTCATTGGTCCTGTATTGGATGCTGCAAATCAGATGGGCTGAGTACAAATGACTGATGAGAAATAATCAGCTCCCTTTATGGTGGAATAGAGCTCTGTATGTGGGTGAGGAGCATTATATGTACAAGTGTAATCCACTGACTGAAGAGCTGAATTTCAAATTTGTCATGGAGCAGATTAAACAAAATTTAGCTTGACCTCTGATTTTCATATTTGTGAATTTAAGAAATCAGATGTCATTTTCCCTTTTTCATTTATTGTAGCAAGAGCACCTTTGCCGTGAGGAGACTGTTAAACTAGCAGTGGCATGGGAGGCACATCGGGAGCCCTAAGTTGAGTGATAAAATGGAGGAGCAAGGAGAGAAAGCAAAAGTACAGGGTGTGGGGGGAATAAGGCAGAGCTTGGGCATATTGAAATAAGGTGTGGGGTGTGTACCTGTCTGTACACTGCTTGGGATTTGAGCAGTAGAGACAAGAGCTCAGCCTGTGGCCAGAGCTGCAGCATTGCTGGGGTACCTGTGATGTGTCTGATGGAGACCTTTCAGAGGAGGTGGGCAGGGAAGAGAGGAATAGGGCAGCCCTTCATGTGAAGGAGCAGCTCAGATGTGTCGGGCCCAGATCTGCATAGAGCTTGTGGGTCAGAGTCAGAGGAGGGTTTGTTGAATGTGCTGGGATGTGTTACAGATCACTGAGCAGGGTAAGGAAGCAGATGGAGCTTTCTCTGAACAACCTGAGGGAGGCTCTGAGCCACAGACCTCCATCCTCTTTGGGAAATGTCATACATCAGAGCACCAGCCATCCAGGAGATTGCTGGAGGTTAAGGAAAATGTTTTGCTACTGAATGGCGCTTGAGCAGCAAGCTGTGACCCTGTCCATACAAGGCTGACTTGTTTGCTCATTTTAGCTATTGTATTTTTTTTCATATGATAGCTCAAATATATTTGTATTTTCTGCTGGCAAGCAGGAACAATGCTCTTATAAGAATGTATTGCTGCAGTTTTAGATAAAGGCAAGGTGGTGCAGGTGCTGTAATTGCTGCTGATGAGGGGGAGCTCTCTGCTGGTCCCTGTCCTAAAATGAGTTTGTGCTGCTACCAAGGAATTTGTGTGGCACAGTGCAGCTTGAAGGCCAAGTCATATGTGCAGTCCAGCACAGGCCAGGGTGTACTCAGATAACCTGGTGTGTGGATCACTGATTCCTTGATGTGCAATAGTCTTCCTATCAGGATCTCTATAGGTGAAGGTGTTGCAGTGACAGCAGACATGGATAAGGCAGGCCCTCACCACCCATGACTGCCAGGCCTCTGCTCTCAGTGACTTGACTGAAGGGGCAGAGAAGCTGGCCATCAGTCTGAGGTAAAACCAAGGAAGGAGACCTCCTGGAACCCACATCTGGGCACATAAAGGAGCTAACAGTGACAGGAGGCAGTCAGCAACGATTTACCAAGGGACAATCATGCCGGATCCAGCCCTCACGCCTTCTGTGATGTAACTGGGATGAGAGGAGAGCAGTGGATGCCAACTGCCTTTGCTTTAGCCAGGCTTTTGTAGCTGGGCTGTGACATTATAGTCTGGGAGGGATGACAGGCTGGTGAGGGAAGAGCAGAGGCGGAGCAAGGGGAAAATGATCTTTTCCCAGCCTTGAGGGTTTCACATCCCAACTGGGTGAAGCCCTGAGCAGCCTGATTTGTTCCTCTCAGCAGCAGCTGGGACTAGAAACCTCCCCAAGTCCCTGCCAGCCTCAGTTACCTTGGGATTGTGTAAATCCACATCAGAAAGTCCTTTGAGAATTAATTTATAAGATGCATACTAGCACAGCTAGGAAATGTTGCCTACACTTTGTCTGCTTGAAAAATCATAGAACTGTGCCTACACTGATTATCAGATGTGAAAACACACTTCTTAGGAAAAATAAAAATGGTAGTTGTAGCCCAGGGTAAGGACTGGTAAAATTATTTTTTTAATACTTGAAGATGGAAGATAACACAGTGCCTGGCTGATCTCCCTCCTGCACGGGTGGAGGATCACCCCTCTCCGCTGCAGCCCCAGCTGGTCCTGTCCAGCCCCAGCTCTTTGCTGCCTCCTCCTGCTAGAGAACTCAGCTTGCAGGAGGTGGTTAAAAGCAGGCGTCCTTTATATTTGAACGCAGTATTCTCCTGGTGGTTTTGTTGACCAGAAAGCTTAGTAATAAAGGGTTCAATAAGACTGGAAACCAGAAATGTCAGTGGCATGAGTGGGAGGTGAGGTGAGGACTTGGGCAAAGTAAGCCTACAAGAGGTGCTTGTGCAGGTTGCAGGTCATATGTGTTGCTGTAGAACTTGCATCATTAGATGAGATGTAATAAAGTTTGCTACTGATTCAGTTTTACTGCCTTTGAAGGAAATACTTATTTTTGTTGTTAATTTTTTAAGTTCTTGGTAGCAGAAGGGAGCCTAACTAATCCTGTACATGAACAATTTGTCATGTATGACAAATTTTACACTTTGTCTAGCTTTTATTTTAGGCAGATGCTTCTTTCTTAATTTTTGCAACTATAAAGTGGTTTTAAAAAAATTTATTTAGTATATAGCAGAGTGTTTTCATGGGTTTTTTACATTTATTTCTGTGTGCCATGGATGAGCAACACTTTTCCTGACTGCTTATTTGAATGCTTTAGTAATAAAGCTAGAAATTATGACTGAAAATTATTTAAGCTTTACTTTAAAGGATGTTTCCTGAACCTAAATATGAGGTTGCCTTTTTTTAGAATC
Organism: Buphagus erythrorhynchus; assembly: GCA_013400855.1. NCBI lineage: Eukaryota > Metazoa > Chordata > Aves > Passeriformes > Sturnidae > Buphagus > Buphagus erythrorhynchus. Next base: position 36,405 of record VZTT01021727.1, read on the forward strand.
TCTCCTGAATATATTGCCTTAGTGTCTCCTTGCAGTTGGCCTCCAGTGAGGAAACCTGTCAAGAAACTTCCTATAATAGACCAGTCCTAAATACTTGTCTGAATAGTTGATCTTATGTTTGTTCCTTTAGTGGTGGTGGCAAAAAAGTTATTCTGTGCATTACTTCTTTGGTGCACGTGTGGACTAGTCTGTTAAGTAGTGTGATTTTTAGAGATTAGTAATTCATTATGATTTTAGGGATCAGGTTTTTATCAGAACTGAAAGTGTTTTTGCTTTCCTGTTAACATTTTTGTGAAGGTGTTCTCTAAGATATGGACCTAGTACTGCCTGATGCTGGATAAACATTCACAAACCTCTATTATTAGTATGAAGTGACTTTGAAATAGCTAAATTTTGTTCTGAAGGAAAAATTTCAAATTTTGGATTTAAATAATTCTGGAAAATGCTTATATAAGACGGCCCTCAGAAGTCCTTTCCATGCTAATTTATTCCATGACTTTAGCTTTCAAGAGTAGTGTTCTGTACCTGGTAGAGCGGAGTGTAGTATTGCTGACTGCAGCCATATGTGATGCAAGTCACTGCAGAGCTACAATGTGATTTTTAGCACTAAAGATAAGAAAAACAGGAAGAAAAATTCAAAACCAAATGAAAAGGGGAAATGAATTCTCATTAAAATAAAAAAAAACAAACCTGAACAGTAGTTCAATTTCCACAACTTGTCTGCTTGTCTCCCCTGAAAAGATATAAGGGATTATTAGATTGAACACAGAGCATGTAAGAAAATACCAAAGACTGAAGTTATTTTGCTCTTTTTCTTCCTTTCTTATGGAGATAATAATCATTAATTATTAATGTATAGCCTATTCTGTATCAGAAATGGAAGTGCACGTATTTCAAAAGAAGGTGGTGGTTTAATAATTAGAATGATACAGTTGAACTCCATGAGCAGAATTTAGAAATTATTTGTAATTGGGAATTTCTGTCTTTCTCTCATTTACTTCTTTGGGGCCTGATGATTAAGTGGTGGCTGACCTCCCTTTTTATTAAGTGATTGATTTCCAGAATATCCAGAATCGATAGACATCTTTTAAATCTTGAGCACTTGCAGTTGTATGCTGGATGTGGATAAACTTGTGAGTCTGAGAGTTGCTGGTGTAGCTGTTTTCCGTGACCAATCCACAAAAGGCAAAACAGACCTCTGAAGGCTTGCTTTCTGGTAGGATGCTTTATCTGTTATCTTTCTGTACACTGGCTCAGGTGCTTGAAAATACTGGAATTATTTAAAAAGAGAAATATTTTTGAATTACAGACAGCACTTAGGAGCAAGGAAGAAAGAAAAATAAGCGTAAGGAGATGAGAAAGCTCTAGACCTATGACAAACAGCATGAAAATTTGTCTAGATCAGGAGACAATTTTACTTTTCACAACTTTTGGGCTTTTTTTCCCCCTTCTCTGTGGTTTTGTTTTTGCCATAGGACACAGCTACTGTGAGGCATGTCTGTAGGCTTTTTAAATTTATCTGAGGCTTATGAGATATTTTATTCATCACAACATAATACAGAGAAGTACTTCTTAATCTGTTGGAGAAGGTGATATTGGTTATGAAAGTGGGAGCACATTTTAACTTGCACAACTTAGTCTAACACTGGCTGGGAAGTGATGGATGTGTCCTGCTATAACCTGTTTTATGTGCTTATAGCTGAAAGCAACTCTTCCCAGACATAATTTATTTCTTCTGATGAAGCAGCATTTTAACAATCCTGTGACATTTCAAAATGAATGTGGAAAGAAGAAGAGTCTTATTATTTCCTGGTACATGTATTTTTTTTTTCCTGGTATTCTTATGTTCTTTTTGCTTTTAGATAGCGTAATTGCTTTAATGACATAATGGAAGTGTTTTGTGGAGAGTATTCAAAATAGGTAGTCTCCTGTTGCATCTTTTTAAGTTTACTGTGAATTGCAGAGAAACTGACATGTTATGAAACCCTGTGAATCACAATAACTGCAGAGGTGAAAGGAATAAAACATAGAATATTTTGTCTAAATAAACAAGCAAATGAAAACTTTCTGCTTATTATTGCCAGATTTTAAGTGCTTGCTCTCTAGAAATACTCTAATAAGAAAAAGTATCTGATATGTTAATTCATTACAGCTATTTATTCTCTCTCTATTTCTCCATATTTCCCCTGAGTGATTTATAGAATATACTAAGTTGGAAAGGACCCATCAGGATCATAGAGTCCAATTTCTGGCCCTGTGCAGGACGTCCCAAGAATCATAGCATGTGCCTGAGAGCATTGTCTAAAAACTTCTGGAGCTCAGGCTTGGTGCTGTGACCACTTCCCTGGGGAGCCTGTTCCAGTGCTCAACAGCCCTCTGGGTAAAAATCCTTTCACTAAACCTAAACCTCCCTTGACACGGTTTCGTGCTGTTTCCTTGAGCCCTCTCCCTGGTTGCAAGAGTGTAGAGATCAATGCCTGCCCCTCCATTTGCCCTCCTGAGGATGCTGAAGAGCACAATGAAGTCTCCCCTCAGTCTCCTCTTCTCCAGGCTGGACAGACCAAGGCACCTCAGCCACTCCTCACACAGCTTCTCCTCCAGACCCTTCACCATCCTCATGGTCTTCTTTGGACACTCTCTAATTAAAGCTCAATGTCTTTTTTTGTGTTGTGACATCCAGACCTGTCCCCAGCACTGGAGGGGAGGCTGCCCCAGTGCAGAGCAGAGCAGGACAATCCCCTCCCTTGCCCAGCTGGTGATGCTGTCCCTGATGCTCCCCAGGACACTCTTGGCCCTCTTGGCTGCCAGGGCACTGCTGGCTCGTGTCCAACTCACCATCAACCAGGACCCCCAGATCCATTTCTGCAGCACTGCTGTCCCAGCTCTCATTCCCCAGTGTGTGTGTACATCCAGGGCTGCCCTGTCCCAGGTGCAGAACCCAGCACTTGTTAAACTTCATATGGTTGATGATTGCTCAGTTCACTAATTTCTTGAGGTCTTTCTGCAGGGCCTCTTCTACCCTTAAGGGAATCAACACCTCCTTCTGGCTTAGTGTCATTGCCAAACTTGTTATTCCTTCGAATACCATGTCCAAGACATTGGAGAGAAGTGGGCTGAGGATGGAGCCCTGTGGAACCCCACTAATGAGCAGACTCCAGTCTTATGTCACTTCATTCACCACAACGCTTTGTGCCCAGCCCATGAGGCAATTCTCACTCATCAGATAACGTTCAGCTGTCTGCTGGACGTTTTGTGTAGAAGGAATGACAGTTTCCAAGGCTTTGCTGAAGTCCAGAAAAATTACTTCTACTGGTTTTTCTAGATCAACTCAGTGGGTTACCATGTTGTAGAAGGAAATCAGGTTTGATAAGCAGGAGTTCCCCCCCATGAAGATGTGCTGATGACTGTGTTGTCCTTCCAGTGTTTTTTCGATACCTCTCAGAATAATCTTTTCCATGGTTTTACCAGGCACTGAAGTGAGACTGACAGCCTGTAGTTTCCAGAGGCCTTCCTCTTCATCTTTTTGGAAATCAGACCAAAGTTTCCAGCTTCCAGTCAGCTGAGACCTCTCTGAGTTCCCAAGACCACTCCATAGTCATTGAGGAAGGCTTTGAGATGGTATCAGCCAGCTCTTTGAGTATTGTCAGATGAATCTCACCACAGATTTTTAGGAATCCAGCTAAGTAGTTTAAAAGTAGAACTAAGATGACTCTAACCTGCAATGCTGAAATTGCTTTCTCATTGGAAAAGCTGATTGATTAGAATAGGTTTTACTACATGCTCTTTTTCTTTTTATTTTGAAGATAGTTATCATGGAGAGTCTAAATCTATAGTAACTTTACTTATTCAGATTTCTCTGGTTCTGCAATGCAAGCCAAGTTTTGCTGTTAAAGGTTTCCCAGACACCAGAAGTTCTTAAGTCGGATGTTTCACTAGTGGTCTCTCAAGAGAATAGGATACAAGAAAGGGAAATGTGTGTGACTGGATGACTTAGAATTTCAAAGGGCCTGGTAGGAAGCTCTGTGCCTCAAAAAGCTGTCATCGGAAGTGACTAAGGCTGTAGTAGTATCAGAAGTTGTGAATGAACTTGGAGACAAGTGAAAAGTTATTGGGGCAACAGGGCAGGCAAGTGAGACTTTAATATTAGAGTTTAGCAGTGAAGATGGATGCAGTGAGATTCACCTCACAGCATGAGCTGATTTGTTCTCCCATTCAGTTATCAAAATTTTGACAGGGCTGCATTTGATTCAATATAACTGTTTTGAAGATGGCAATCTTTTGGTTTTAGTGTGCTTTTTGGTTTCAAGAAAGTATTTCCCTAATGTTTAGGTATTAGAGTTATTTTAAAAGCTAGTATTAAAAGATATCTGTCAATCTCTTACATTCATAATGGAAGAACACATATTGTGTTGCATGAAACCACAATCAGAGTTCAAGCTTTCAGCCCATGTGGACAAGAGTTAAAAAGTCTCAAATTAATTTTTGACACAACATATTTGAAGTTGTTGGGATATGCTCATGCTGAGCATATAAAATCTTTAAATATAAGAGTATAGGGATATTATAAAGCTTTTATGGGTTCATAAAATTAATTCACGTAAGCCATTAAGAAGGCAAACTCTTTATGATTGTTTTCTGTTAGTAGATTTGATGACCTTACTAAAAGTTAAGGTAGTTATTCCTCTGGAGTACCAAGAGTACTTCTGAGATGTTTTGTTTCACTCTGTTGCATCAGGCACATCTTGATACAAATACAGCAGTTAATGATTTATTCATCTGTCAGTGTTGGAGTGTGACAGTATAGGAGCCATTTCACATTCCAGCTAGGTGGCATTACTCAGACTACAAACAGTTACACTGCCTACAGTTGCTGAAAATTTAAGCTGAGTAATTAGGAAAATGCAGAATACAAGAGGTGGGTTGCAATGTACAGCAGTCTTAATGGTGCAGAAGAAAATGGTTTCATTAGCTGAGACACAGTGCTGGAAATAACATGAGTTATCTGCAGTGCTTTACAGTGCTTTAAAATCACAGAAGGATATTATTCAAAACCTAACCAATTCCTTCCATTATTTCCATATTCTCAAATAAGTGTTGAATTTTAAGTCAGTAAAGAAACACACGTGATTTTGTTTATCAAGGGTTTTTCTCATTGTTACGAATAGGATACTTCTAGGCTGGTTGGCTAGGTATGGATTATACAGGTTGGCTGGTTTGGATTTTTTTCCTTACAGATGCAAGGTAATCACTGCATGCCAAATAAAAAATGACTATGAGATATAAGCGTAAGTTACTACTTGCATCTTTGTATCTTATTGAGTACAGCATTGCCTTTTCCTTGTAGAGAGCCCTATCAAAGTAGCAACTTTGTACAAAAATGTCTGTTAAAGCAGAAGTTTGCTTTAGTTGTTTAATCTGTTTTTTGGAAAGGAGAATGAGGATAAAAACCAACATCCCACTGCTGCATACTTTTGGAGGGGTTTCTAATTCAAAGAGGAAATCAGATTGCTTTGTGTGGTGATTTAATTTAGTTTAAGAAAAAATGCAGCTCATCCAGCTTCTGTAGATTGCTTTTTGCACTCACCAAAATGTTCTTGTGCTTCTCTTTTCTCACCATAATCCCCTCTTTTTCCACATTTCATATTTTATCACTTGCAGGACTGTCTGAACCTCCCACAGTTCAGTCTCCCTTTTAAGGAATTAATTGTATTTTGAAAATGTCAGTTTTTTTATTGGAAATCAGTGGTTTATCTGTGTGTGCCTTCCCTGGACTGTTCTCTTCGCCTGAGTTAGCTGTCCAATTCTTTCCTTCAGACTTTCTGCAACACTGAGACTACCATCTCTATGCGTAATTTTCTCTTCCCACTTCAATTTTCATATATATGTGTATGAATGTGTGTGTATATAGATATCCATACAAAGTATTTTTGAAAGATGAGTCATAAGGATGTATTTATATTGTCCTATTTTTGAAGAATAAGCAGAAGTGCTATTAAACTGAAAAGCATTGATGGGCTCATCCCACTTTTTAATTGGGTCTCTTCTCAACAGACAAGTAGATGCCTAAAGCAATGTCTCTTTACCACAAGTGACTCAATATCTCCTACCCACTGACTTTTTTTTTGTGTGTNACAGCCTTTCTTCCTTTGTTTCATTTTCTTAGAAACAGCAGTGTATTTAATATGATGCTCAAACTGGTACCTGGCTCTGAGTCAGACAAGTTGAAGCGTGGGCTGGAGCTTAGAGTTGTCTCAGACTCCACCTGCCAGAACTGAAAAGGCTAGTGAGAATATCTCATACTCCTATGCCTCATTGGGGGTCTTATGACATAAAACAAGCCATTTAATGTTGGAACTGGAGACAAGACTTAAGAAAGGTGCCTGTCCAAATATGTGTTCTCTCTGGCTATTTCCTCTTTTGTTTCTTTATTTTTTAACTTCAGGCAAAGGTTAAAAGAATGTGATGACAAATTTGTATAAGGACGTTTCCAGCTGCTCATTTGGCATTGTAACAGGATAGTAAGTGATTCTCATTTCTGGGCAGAAATTGAGATAGTCTCTGATAGAACTAGTCTGATAGTATTATTTAGTGTCATGATTTTGAGGATAATCTTCAGTTTTGTGCTGAAAATATAAGGTGTATTCCATTTGCATAAAGGGTAGAATATTTTTCATTTCCTATTGGCAGTGAATCTAAAAAATTTAATCCTGCCATCTTATAAAAGTGTTTTGCTTCACTTAATAATGTAGCATTAGAAAGCTATAGCTTATTGTGCCTCCTGTGCTAATGACCCTTCTGCATATGATGCTGTTATTACAGGCAGCAAGGGAGATCATGGTTTATTGCTAGGTTTCTTATTGGGATGGGTGTTCTACTAACAACTGCTTATCTCAGTACAGAGTGGATGCTAAAGGAAGGAACGCTTAAGTCAAATTGAGAAGATCTTTCATTGTTCCAGTAATCTGAGTAGATGAGATGCCCATATCATCATAATCAGATCTAAAATACTGAGAGTATTGTCTCAGGTTCATTCTGTTAAAATCCTTACATATTTTCTTCATTTGTTTTATTAATGGCTGAACTTCAGCTGCCTTGATGTTCCCCTTAAATAGAAATTGATGCTCTGCTGGCAGATAGGGAGGAGATGATAAAGCTCAAATTTGATGAGGTAAATGAGCTGTTAAAGTGTTGATTCTGCTGAAATCAACTGTTATACTGTTAGTGTGATAGTTGTGTATTTATATGGACAACACTTAAAATTCATGTTAAGGGCTGGTAATGGACAAAGAGCTATACTTTTCATATCCACTTCATTATGTACTGAATCAGCTAATAGGTATTACCTGGGAAGTACTCTACTTGCCTCTACTTGTCCTTGTTCAGTGGAATTTTTTGATTTTTTTTTTTTATCGTATTTCCTAGATATCCCAAACCTATTTTTTCATTCGGAGATCCAGTGTATCTGGGGTACACATGCAGGTAAGGAATCTAGCACATACATGGTAGATCTGCTAGAAAACAAGTGTTTTCAAAAGTTGCTTGTGTATGAGTGGTACATTTGGCATCTGATGTACTTAGAGTGCTCTGGGCTTTCATACATGTGAAACATGTGGCACAGCATGTAAACTGTTTTATTCTTGAAAAAGTCACAGTGTAGGGCAGCTATAGTTCTCACTGGAGAAAGACTCTTTTCCCAGATCTTAAGCAGTGACTTGGTATATTAGGAATGTATCCTATTGGTTACTCCAAAGCTCCTGAAGGGCTGATGTGCTGTGGAGGAAATAGGACATTTAAAAAATATCTTACAAATTTTTTTTATGCCAAGTTGCAGTAATATAGGTGACCTGCTCTATTGATTTCTTAAAGACTTGCTCTGAGATATAATGGCTATAGTCTTGATTTCAGTTTGTTTAAAGTTCAAGGCAAGCACCAGATGACCATATGCTTTTTCCTTGTCTG
>VZTT01021727.1:44371-62613 GCA_013400855.1 Buphagus erythrorhynchus
CTTCAGCATGGTACCAGGAATTTGAGAGGTCAGAAATTCTGGCCTAATAATTTGCTTTATTTCATTGCAAAAGAGGACACAATTGAAGTGCTGAATTGTTGCCTCCATAGAGGTAAGATGAAATTAGGAAAAGGAATAATAATTAGAATATATTTTAAAACATAACAGTTCAAAGATGATTTTTGTGGATTTCAAAGTCAGTGAATTTAATATCTATAGATGTTACGGAAGTATATACAACTTATAACCTTTTTTTTAAAAAACTGCTTGAAGAAAGTTAGTCTTGATACATACTATTATTGGTTTTTCATTTGTAGCCTTAAAAATATTTATGACAGAATTCTCAACTGTATTTGGAACCTGTCAGCAGATGTCAACAACTGAAGAAAAAAAATTCCAATTAATCTGTTCTCAACATATAGCTAGGTCTTCCCTTTCAAGAAAGTACTATAGCTTTTGGGAGAGAGGGGAAACAAAAAAAAAAATATTTTTGAAGGGCATGTCTCATGGCTGTTTTATCTCCACAAAGAGAGCTGAAGTTTGTGTTGAACATAGTCATCCATTTGCCAGACATTGTGGGATGTGTCTGGAGAACATCAGCAAAAAAAAAATTGAGATCTTTCACTGCTGTTGTAGAAAAACCCACAGTTAAGACATGCATAAATTGTACAGGCTACAGTCTACCTACTGCAGCAAGTGGACTTAGAAACAAAAACTTTTATAATGAAAAAAGAGCTCAGTGCTTCAAGTCAAATGTTTAGGCTATTCAATTCTGAATCAGAGTTCTTTTTGTTGGAATGAATCTTTGTGTGCAGTGTAAAGTATATATCTGATTTTTGTATATCACATAAAATTTTCCTTTCAAATGTAATTCCACGTGACAGCATCACTTGAGAACTGATTCACACACATAGATATGGAAGATTAGATTACAGCCCATAATAATAAATAATTTTGTTTCAGCCTTGTTGGAAAACAGGCCCTGCCCTGCAAATAAGTCTTGAACAGAGTTCTCAGAAAGAGAGCAGAAAGTCTATCTAAGCAGTGGGAGAGCAAATATTAGTCTTCTGGGTTTCAAGGGACCTATGTGCAGAATGTGATTTCATTGTCTCTTGCCTATCATTTCTTCTGAATTTTTTGCTGTTAAAAGTGCTCTACAGCACTACAGGTGCTGGACTCCTGCAGAGCTTCATATTGAGCATGGGTGTCCTTGAATACATGGAGCTGTGCTAGATATCCCAAGAGAACAAGGGCTGATGCATGAGAGAAATACAGTCTCGAATCTCATTTGTTCTTAGATGCATCCAGTAACAATCTAGAGGGGTCTTAGAAAATTCCTTATCAGTTTCCAGGTGATAGATAACTGTGCAATCATGCTTTAGCAAATTTGTGGCTGTTGGTCATTTTAACATCTCTGCTGTGATTCATCTTAGGCTCAAGTGCTCACTTGCACAAGCATGCTTTCACCTCTTTGGAGAATCAGTTTCAAGAAATGCCTGTTATGATCAGAGATGTCCATCAGAGACCTGCTAGAGGAGATCACCTGCTGAGAGCTTGTTTAATGTGGAAACCTCATTCTACTCCTGTTGTCCTCAGCTACTTCCAGTTGTCTGCCCTGAAACCAAAAGAAGCCAAAATTCAATGAAATTGTGGAAGCTGTGTCTGCATTGCTCTGTCTACTTCTCCATTCTTCAGACATCTTTTTCACTCAACAGCCCTTCTTTGTTCATACTCTAAAAGAAGGAAATCTTCTCTCCATTCCCCATCCTATTGTCTTTTCATAAATGTTTAGTACAGTTTACTGATATAGAATTTCAAAATTACTCTCTTCCCTGGATATATTTCTTGATACCTCCTAGGACTTGGTGGCATGAAGTCTTATCGTCTAGTCCCCCTTGTCACTGAACAGCTGTTCAGGATATAATCTTCCCCTTTGTACTACCAAATGATCTTTCTTCTGCTGGCTAACATGGATAGTCATCCAGGTACTTCTGTGTGACTGGTACTTTTCAAAATTCTGTATTTGAAAAATGTCTGTCGTTGCTGAAACAGTTTTTTTTACATGAAGACAACTTACGAAGCTGAGGAATAAGACTAGGCTTCAGAATGATACATGAGTAAACCTGCTTGTAATATCCCTCTTGTCTAATGCATTTTTATTCATAACTGTCCTTTCGTGTAGTTTTGACTTTCTTCAACAATTTAATCTCCTATAGTCTATCAAATCTCTTGCTACATGTCATATCAAATGTTTTATTACAGTCAGAAGAATAAAAAAAGTATTTTTACATTTCCCCTTTATTCAGAAATCTGGCCTTTTTTATCCAAGGAGGCTATTTGGTCCATACAATAAGCTTAATTTGTGCTGGATTTCCTCAAATTATTAGTCCTAAACATAACGGAAACAGCTAGCTGTTTTTTTCTGCACAACTGTATGAAAATGCCAGGGGGCTTTTACTTTTCCTTTCTTTTTAGTTTTGTGAAGGATGGTTTGGGAGTCTCAGGGCTACCAGCTAAAAGCACTACTGATGAAATTTAGTCCTGCACTTAACTGTATAAGAAATTTAATTTTATTAAAGAAACAAGGGACACCACAGCAAGGATGAGGTGTGGCATTTATGTTCCTCAAGCAGCCTTTTGATTGTCATTTGCATTCAAATGCCTAAAAACTCCCACATATGTGTATCTTTTCTCTTAAGTCTTCTGCATGCAGTGGAATAACTTATAATTAAATAGTCCTGAAACCTGACATATATTTGGCTTGACATTGCTGTTACATAAATTTCTAGACTTTGTAAATGCAGGCACTGTCATTTGTGATCCAAGCTTGACAACTTAGTTGAATCTTCCTACTGAAACAAAGGTTTTAAGTACTGAAGTGCATTTGACAAGAATTCTGCTAGCAGAGGATGGCTCTCATCCTCTCTTGTGGGGAGATCTGACTTCTCCTTTTTGTGTATGTGAGGGTTCCTGGGAAGAGACCAGAGTCATTCTAGTCAGGGAGGCAGGAGAAGAATTTTGTAATTGGAGCATGTGAAAGAGCTGAAATTGTAAAATACGAACAGTTCAAGTGGCAAATACATGCACAAGATAAACAGAGGACCATTATGCCAACACAGGGTAACAGCAAATACAAGTATGTGGGCAGAGCCTTGGTACGTCCATCTTGAGCAACATGAATCCACCTTGAAATGAATTGTATGCTGTAATTTAGATGCTGCAGAGGATACACAGTGATACTTGGGGGGAACTACTGCAAATCCCTAAAGCCATTTTCACAGACCAGTCACTCGCACCTAACAGTAATTGTTTAATAAACATTTAGTGCTAAGCAGCAACCATAGACTTAACAGAGGTGTGCAACTTGTTTTTAGTTCTGTGTCCTGATAAGAAGCTTGGACACATCAATACTGCGTAGCCAGATATATATATAGCCAGAGCTTGATTAAGTTAAACTGTGTTCAGGTTCTACTCCCTGCTGTATTCTGAATGAGATAAAATGTACATCTTTGCTTCCCTATGGTTACCTCAGTCATATCAATAATGTTCCTAGATACAAACTACAGTTTGTAAGATTGCATTGTTTCCCCTGTTCCTGGCAAATGTTTCCCGACATGCAACTCACTGCTATAGATTTCCTCATCAGGGTTCAGGTTAACCAATGGTACAGCAATAATTTTGACCATTGTGTAGAAACACTTCTACATGAGGATTTTAAAGTCTAAGCAGACTTTAACAGAAAAAAAAACCAGCTGTTGTCAGAGGTAAAGACACTCCCTGGGTGTCTTTATTGCTGCATAGGTATCGCTATATGATTTGTGCAATATTGGTGAGGAGGATCCTCTCAGAAATCCTGGGAGACTGTGCTTGAGCATGAAGGTTGGACTGCGTGATCTCCCTGTGGTCCTTTCCAACACTGTACATTCTGTGAAAGTATCGAACCAAAACTATTTCTCTTACAACATTTCTCCCTCTTAAATATTTTTCTTAGTCTTGTGCTCTGAAGAGAATTTTCACAGTTTAAAGATATGTCAGATAGAATTGCATTAATTGAATGAATGGAATGGGCAAATGGCAAAAACAGTGTATAATCTAGTTCAACTGAGAAAAGTCTCAGATTCTTGTTTCAAAAGCTGTACAGGAGTCTTTAGAATTTCTGTTACTATTTTAATTTTTATGCATATGTTCTATGTTTTCTTATATGCATCAATAAATGTATACAATGTGGAGTAAAGATTTCAAATGTCAGAGCATTCCTGATTTTCCTAACTTTCCTCTCTGGATCTACCTGCAGTCATAAAATGTAGTCAGTTAAAAATTCCTACATTAACATGTGGTGTTACATACTTAGCTTTAATATTTTTGCTGTAAAGTTAAAAATATGTTGCACAGTGTTTTATTCAAGAGTGTTTAGAAGCACTGTTGGTAAACTTACAAAGTTGGTAAGCTTACAAGTATTAATCTGGTGGCACTCTTCTCCAGTGCAGAGGGTCCCTGTTGAGGGCTAATTGCAAAGAAAAAGCTCATCAGTGCATTATGTAGTTTAATTTAACCCTCTGAATTACTTGGGATTATGAGAAATATCTATCTGATTTTAGAGTCAATTTAAGGAAGCTCAGGTGCCAAGATGCAAGTTTTAAAGAAATCAGATAGTAAAAAGACAAAACACTCCTCTGGACAAGGAGGGTTCAAGGCCAGGAAGGGTTCTGAGCAATCTGGTCTAGTGTAAGGTGTCCCTGCCCATGGCAGGAGGGTTCAAAGGAGGTGGTCTTTAAAAGGTCCCTACCAACCCAAACCTTCTGTGATTCTATGAATGGAGAGCAAAGTCTAGGAAAATGTTCTTTCAGTCCTTTCACTAAGTAAAGTTGATGTTCCAATACCGGGAAAAAAACAAATGCAATTCTAGTTAGTTTGTTTTTAAATGATCAAGTTATGCCAGCTACACAGTCTTTTGAAAATAAATTTTGAATTATTTGCACATGTGTATTTATAGAAAAAAGAAAAACAAACCAAAACAATGAAAAAAGCAATAGCTGGATGTTAAAGCTATAGTATAGAAAGGAGGTAGAAATAGGTCAGATTGCATGGACAGTTTTGCCAAGCAAAGAATTGCTGTAGTTAAAATAGTATTACAGTAATATTGAATTTATTTTCAAGAATGTGAGGGATGAGGTGGTGCTTTGTGATTTGTTTTTGATTTTTTTTCTTGTCTCACTCCAAATTATTAAATACCAATTTTTACTTCATGGAGGATGAGAATATGCTTTATTTATGTTACAGAGAGGGCAGAAATTTAGAAAAATATTTAAAATGCTGGCACCCTTCCAGAAAAAGACTAAAGTCTAAACATGGAGCAGGTGCCTTGTGTAATTTGTGGGTTTGTTCTTTTCCAGGGCTTAATCTTCATATCTATAAAGGGATATCAATAAAGCAAACATATATCTATTTATAAAAAAAATCAGCAAGAAATTTGTAGTCCGCATATATTATAAAGATTACTGAACCATATCAAAACCAAGGGGAAGAGGCTTAGTTATATGCATATTTAGCATTCTTCCTTATGATTTCGTCATCTGGAATGGGATCTGCCAGAGTCCTTGGGATCATTAGACCTCCACTCAGCACATGGCAGGAGGGGTGTGAAGGCATGATTTTCAGTAAAATCTCTCACAATCGCAGATGTGTTTAGACAGTCCTGCCTGTCATTCACACTGTATCTGAACAGATTGGGCCCCTGAAAAAGTTTCTGCATTTCATTCTGCAAGCTGGCATGCCAGAAACTAAACTCCCAGTTGTAAATTTGTCTGCTGTTTCCCCCATAAAGGACTCATGGAGGGGTTACTTTGAGCTGTGCTGCACTGCACTGATGTGAGCTCAAGCATGGGCTTCCTCTGCTGATGACCCAAAGGTCTCTGGATAGAAGGACAATATTAAAGGAGATAACAGGCCCCCTTGTGCTTTTTTTATGAACTTGTTCTACTTAGAGCATTGTGAAATTCTAGTATTTTCTGCTGTGTCATGACTCAAACCACAGGACTCTCAGTAAAGGCAGAAGGAGACAGGTGTTTTAGGCTAACACAACCAGATTAGAGCTGTTTCCTTTCCTGAAAAAAGAGGTGATCTGTTTAATGACTTTTTAATAGCTTCTACAGAGTGTAAATTGAATTTTGAACATGTTTCCTAGACATGGTGTGAAAAATTATGGAATTTTTGAGATAATTTTTGATTTTGTGGGGTTTAGATAAATTCCTTGAATAAATTTGGCTTCTTGTTGTTGAGGTCCCAGTCAACTTTACCTTGGCCTAACTTTTCAAAGTACTGAACTTCTTTCAGTATGTTTCCTAATTAAGAGTTTGCAAAAGGACCCTCAAAAGATTTATCTAGAAATCATTTTTGTTCCTATTCATCAATAAACAATCATGAAATGGCATCAAATTCATTATGAGAGATGCCACAGTGGTGTTCAGCAAGTTGTTCTGTCCTCAGGTCAGAACAAGGTCAGTTGCAGCAGGTTGCTTAGAAATGTGTCCACCTGATTCTCAGTATCTCCAAGGACAGACACACCACAGGAACTCTTTAGACAAGTTGTGCCAGCCCAAAACCATCATCATCACTGAAAAGGCTTCAACTTCTTTTGAAGTGGAATTTCCTGTATCTCAGTGTGTGCCCATTGCCTCTTCTCCTGTCACTGTGAACCACCGAGAAAAGCCTTGGCCCACATTCTTTTCTCTCCTCATCAGGTAATCATATATATGGATAAAATCACTCTGAGCTTTCTCTTTTCCAGTCCAGCCCTCTCAGCACCTCCTTATATGACAGCAGTTGCTTCAAGCCCTTCACCACCTTCATGGCCCTTTGCTGGTCTGTCTCCAGTGATCCCATGTCTCTCTTGCAGTGGGGAGTCCAGAGCTGAGCATGGCACTACAAATGCAGCCTCACCAGTGCTGAGTACAGGCAAAGGACCATGTCCCTTCACTTACTGGCAGTCATCTCTCTAAAGCACTCAGGACCTTGGTCTTTGCTTTGTTGCTCATCAGAACCCCCATGGCATTTTCTGAAAAGACACATTCCAGTTGATCAGCCTGTGCTGGAGCCTGAAGTTATTCTTCCCCTGGGACAGGACTTGGTACTTCCTTTTGTTGAATTAATTGCAGCTACTGTTTCTCCAGCTTGTTGGGGTCCCTCTTGCTTGCAGCACACCCCCTTGTTCTGTCAGCCCCTCATCCCACATTTGTGTCATCTGCAGGTCTAATGTCAAATAGAAAAACCTAGTTGCCTTGATCTAAATTGCTGCATGAAAATGACTTATTTTCCTTTCTCAAAATGCTTCAAAATGTTTCTATGACATATTCAAAATGTATTCTATGATGTTGCTAATGTGTTTCTGTGAATTAATTTTGTCAATATCTTCAGCTATGTCTGCTGGATACTATCACATCCCATGCTGAGAAGGACAAATCCTACATCTGCTGTCAGCTCAGAAGTCTTTGAATATTTAATTGAAACAGTTGGTCAACCACGGAAATTCTTAATGATATTCAGAAGTTCCAGGAAATTGATCATCTGATCAGATGTCCCTGTTTTCAGATCTGCCCAATTTCTGAGCTCTCAGAGCCTATAGGTTACAGGCTAGGAAGATTTGTTTTCTCTGGTCAGTAGCACACCAGTGCAGTGCAGCACACCTTTTTTTGAAATTTGGTTGCTTTATAAACTACATCAGGCTATATGATATAGTTAGGCTCTTTCTTCTCTATTTTCCTTGAAACAGGCCATCATTCATTATTATACGGTATCAAAAGATTTGATGTCAATGTGATTTGAATTTTTTTATTTGTAAACAGTGGAGTAACTTTTTTGTGGTATATCCTTAAATATAATCAAATATGTAGGTTTTGATGAGGGATATTCAGGGCTTTTTTTTTATATTGCTTGTGCAAGGAGAAATGAAGAAAACATATCTAGCAGTAATTTACACTGAAGAGTATGTTGTAATTCAGTTTAAGAGGTATTTAATAGAAACTTTTCTTAGCAGCCTTTATTTTTCTTTCTTCTTAGAAGTTAAAGTCTGCTCCTCTTAATTTCAAATAAGCACTTCTAAACCAATTCAACTAAATAGCAGTGAAAGATTCATTTCAGATTTCTGGGATATGCTCCAGGGAAATCTTTAGGTTGCATCCTTCCTTTCTTTTCAAGATGAGAGATATTGTATTATGAGTTGTCATTCTTTGAAAATAAAAATGAGATTCTAATACTCAGTGATTCTTACTCCTGGTGAAGAAAAGAAAATATTTTAATGCATTGAATAGCGTTAATTTGCACAAGTGTATGTGAAATTGGACTAGGCAGTCTTAATTTAAATAACAGGATTTATTTACCTTCTTCTTGTATTGATCTTTGATTTTAATATTATTTCAAAGCTAAATGAAATTGCCTGAAAACGTCTAGCTTGCTACTTTTATGCTCAGTGTTTGCCTGTGTGCACTGCATGGCATTTTGCTTACACAGAAGACACATTGCAAATTCCGTATACCGTGAAGTACAGATTAGTTATACCTAAGATTTTAGGTATAACCAGTCTTGCAGAGCTGGTGTTGGTTTTCCAACCAAGCCGACCAGTCTGTGTCCATTGGCCACTGCAGCCAGCCTGCAGTAGGTGTTGCCACTGAAGTTCCACTCCCAGTCCAGGTCAAGGCTCGTGCAGGTCTCATGGATCACACCATGGCCCACCACTCCAACCCCCAGGGGAGCCCTGCAACCCCCACCCCTCTCTCTGTGCTCCTTCTCTTTGGGCATCTTTGAGGAAACATCTTGATCCTGTAGGGAGCTACCCTGTGCAACTCCTGGGAAGTCTGGAGCCTACCTACGTTTGCAGACTGAGAGCTGTGCTCTGGGCATGATATTTCTGGTGAGGGACCAACATGTCTTTCAGCTTCTTCAAGGGCTTTTGCACCAACAAAAAACCAAGTAACTTCACAGGCTTTTTTCAGATAAAGTACTGGAACGTACTGACTGGCAGGTCTGCAGGAGAATCACGAGGGAAAAGACATCTCTTCAGTCAGGGGACATCTGATGGCTGTGATGAGAGTGTATGTTGACAGCTAATGCAGAAATGGGAAAAAAATGACCCAAAAAATCAATTTGAAATGTAAAAAAGTGGAGAGAAAATAATATGTGCCATGTTAATCTATGCACTAGTTAGAAATGAAAGGATAAAATGTCTTAATGAACCCAGACAAAATATACTAAACTGCAAGTATTTCTTGAAGCTTTCTGTGTATCAGCAGGTATTGGCAACTTCATTCGGGATGTATTAAGGATTGTTGTTTGACTTTGTTGACAGGTGTTGTATATGCTGGTTAAATAATGTTCAAAGCTTCCAGCAGTAAGTAGTCGAACAAAGGAGAAGGTGGAATAGGGCACTGCAAGCAGGGTAAAGATTTGACACTGTAGCAGGCAGGGGCTTGTAGCCCTCCTGTACCTCTATGCTATAAGCAGAGAGGAGAAATTAGGGAAAAATAAAATTGTGACTGTATTGAATTAGATAACAATTAGTGAATGAAGGAATATTTCCCAAGTTTAAAAATTACAGTTGTAGATTTAAAAAATTTTTCCTACACAGTGTGATTGCTTTTGCAAAAATATTTTTCAGTGGGATGTTCCAAGATATGCATGGACCCAAAGGTCATGTATGATCCTGACTTGAGATAAGTTAGAATTGCAAATGTGACCCCAAAATAATCATTGCAGTGCCCTTTCTATCCAGCAAAAAATAATGATATTTTAGTAATAATCCCACAAAGGAATATTATTGTCATTACTTTAGTAATGATATACCATCTCTGGTTTAGATGCAATACTCAGAATTATGAGCAATTTACTGCAATCTGTGGGGAAAATAGTATCTTTTTGATCCTTTGGTATTTTATATAGCGTATTTTCCATACAGGCAAAGCAAATATTTTTCTAATAGTGTTATGGTTGTATTATGATGTTTAAGATATTTCTTTTTATCCTCTCTAGCAAAATACACATACTTTTAGGACATACCTGGTTTATTCTGTTTTTATAAAGACATTATTGCAAGAAAAATTGTCAATGTCAGTTGAGATATTATACATTTTAGTAATATAAGTCCTATGGTGCAGAACAAGTAAATCATTACAAAGCAGATGTAAGTTGGGAAAACCATTTGCAGCCTACTTAATTTCATCAAAAGCAAATGAGTCAGTGAAGATGACAGGTTTTGTGTGCATTAATGAAGTGGAGACAGTAGTAAGTGAAAACATATTCTTCTGAAATATAATAAAGGTGGCTGGTGCCATCTTCTGGAGGTGGCAGTGATGATTCAGACCACCTAGGATTCTAGACTGAAAAACGTGGGGTTTTTCTAAAATGCAGTTCAGAATGTTTTAAACAAAGAAAAAAATATATTCACCACAAAGTATGTTGAAAAGACGTTGCACAGCTTGGTAACACCTGCTTTGTCTGGGACATATAAGGTGCTTTTCCAGTGCTGATTCTCCAACTTTTGGAATTAAGCCCTGAACTGAGATAGCTAAAACCATTAATCTCTAACTCACAGAAAATGATCTTGTGTAAGTTATCTAATATTTAAACTAAATGACTGGAGTTGTTTTGTTGTGTAATTTGTTTGTTTGGTTTTGGTTTTGTTTGGTTTTGGTTTTGTTTGGTTTTGGTTTTGTGTTTGGTTTTGGTTTTGTGTTTGGTTTTGGTTTTGTGTTTGGTTTTGGGGGGTTTATTTGGAGGATTTGCTATATCAGTAGTTTGGTGTCAAAGCAGAGTTCTGGCGTAGCTTTCCCAGGAGCAGACTGAGCCTGGAGCTGTGGGTGTCTACACGTGGCTATATATCAAGCCACGTAGGACCAAAATATGATATGCTCTCAAAGATCACTGGCAGGTTTTTGTCTCTCCTTATGTAGCTCTACTTAGGTGATGCATTTTCTGTTAAGAAAATCATGTCCTGTCTGTGTTTAAACGCTACAGTTTATTCCTCTTTCTTCCATTCCTTCATTTCATTTACAGCTGAGGGGGAGCTTGTCTTCATCGTACAGCTGTGAACCTTCTGTAACAGGGTCGTGTAGCTTCTGTAATTCAGTCCTGCTACTTGATATAAAAGGGTTTATAAAACAAAACAAACAATACAAAACACCAGAGGAAGACTGTGAAGGATGTGCCTCTGTGTCTTGGGTATTTTTTACAACTGGAGTGGAAGTTTAGTAATTTTCTAATTTTATTTCAGGCTTCACATCATGTGAGCCTCATTTTTTTAAAAGTTACTGCTTTCATAGAATATATTGATTCTATCTTCATTTCTCACTGTGTTTTTGAGAGACAGACAGTAGCATCTTGATGGGGAAGCTGCTGGGCTTTTATAGGAGGTATCTAATTGAAGTTCAGAACTGCCAGAAAATATTTGCTTTGGTTCATGTCAAATGCTACCAAAAGATGCACCGAATAGTTAATACTGAAGTAAAATACTGTACTCTTTTTTGTTTTTTCTTTTTCTAAAGAACATAATTTCTTAGATGCTTGTGTAAGTTTGTTTTTTTTTTTTTTTTCATTTCTATTTCAAATGAGTACATAGCAAAGAAAATTAGTTGTCTGCTTGCTGTCTTCCCTTCAGTGTTAATGTGGTAGGATGCTGCTGTGCTTTGTTGGTTACTGGAAAGCTACTGAAATAGGGGAAAGAATATCTTATGTAAGTCACAGCAGGGAGCCCACAATTGCTTTTTGATTTTTCTAATATGCAAGTATCTGACTGGTAAAGCGAAGATAGTTGTTGCTAATCACCTTTCTAAGCACAATGATGTATTCTCCCCCTCCCCCTAGAATATTGTGTGTATACCCTGTCCTTAATCTCTGCATATGTTAATGGTTGCATAGAGCTCCACACCTCCATGCTCCTTTTTGATAAAACCAGGAAAGTCCCAGTAACACAGCTCATCCATGATTAGCTACACTCCTGTCCTGCAGGCTGATTTTATGGTAAGATGCCAAATGAAAGCTAAATACAATATTATTTAGTTTAAAAACAGGTTCTTATTTACCTGCACTTTCTCAAAAGGTAATTTTTTTTTCTTCCTTCAGTTATCATTGTTGTTCTTGGAAGATTGTATTATGCAGTGATGTAGACATTGAGAAGGGCATTTGATAAAACCAATCCCAGTTAAAATACATGGGGAAAAATTGTTCTAATTTGGAGCATGGAAAAGTAGAAAATATAAATTATTGTTGGTATGTTGAATATAGAGAAAAAAGTTCAGATGTCATCCATAGTTGAGCAAAATTCAATGAAACTAATAAGTAAAATAATTCCAACCAACCTTCAGTTATAATGTAATATCCTCAATAGAACAGTAGCATGGTTAAAGTAACTTTAAAAATAGAATTCTTTCACTTTGCAGAGGAACCATATAATTAGCACTGAAAAATGACTCAGTCTTGTAAAGGAAAGTACTTATATTTCCTCATGTTTGTTTAGCATCAGCTTCAGCGGGAGGCAAT
This sequence comes from Buphagus erythrorhynchus, assembly GCA_013400855.1. NCBI lineage: Eukaryota > Metazoa > Chordata > Aves > Passeriformes > Sturnidae > Buphagus > Buphagus erythrorhynchus. The sequence goes on from VZTT01021727.1 coordinate 56,897, forward strand.
GCTGTGTACATGTATACATTTATATATTTATGTCACTTTTGAAGTGTAAAGCCCTTATGAAAAGTCGTAAGTGAATTTAACACAGGCAGACTGAGGAATGTGGAGGGAATATCCTCTTGAGAAGTGCTGGGTGTGTTCAACCTCTCTTGTGGGTGGATTTTGTAAAACTGGGTTGCACTGTAATGTTTAATGCTACAGGTGAATATTGAGATGATTGAAAACAGCATGTCCTTTTGGAAATTTGAGCAAGAGGTGAAAAGACAATTTCTTTCCATTGCATTTTGAGGGAGGAATGGAACTCCAAAGTGCTCATCAACTATAATGTTGGTGTGCACTCATATAGTGATGACTTTGTTAACTAATTTGTATGAGGTTATAGTATAATGAGAAATAATACTGTCTAAATGAAAGTTCCTGAAAACAGTGTATGTGGAAAATATGGAAAATTGCTCTGCTTAATGACAGCTGATACAAATGGTACTTTCAGGTCAGATGACAAGTCAAATTACTTCATTCCACTTTGATAAGTATATATGCATAGAGGAGTGTCACCTTTGTACAGGTGTACAGGAATTTGTGTACACCAGGAATTTGTTCTAATTTTCCATTAAATCACATCATTAATTTTATAGTTAGAATATATTGTAGTATTTGTCTGGTAAAAATTGCTTGTGTTATACAGGGAAATTGTATTAAAATATGCATACACTCTACATATTTATTAAAAACACACTTTCCTGCATATTTAAAATGCTTTTACTAGGGTTTTTTTTTATTTGCTTCTTCAGGAAAAATGTCACATTATTCTGAAAAGATATATTCAGTTCAGTTATAAATGTAGTAGTTAATAGTGTTTCCTTTTCAGTAGTGTTTGGCATTTCATTTAAGAATATCTGGGAATGTTTAAATAACTGGGAATTTGATTCCTACTGCTCATCGGTGAAAACTGTTCATTCTACTTATTTGTCCTAGTGCAGTCTGCTTAGGTTAAAATGACAGGTTAATTCTTTATGTCGATAATTTGACAAACTGGGGAACCTTTGTGAATGATGTCATCATGTTCTTTCTCAGGACTGTAATACAAAAGGTTTATCTTATTGCACAAACTAATCTCACTCTTCTCAGAAATATTTCCAAAGTTTTGGCATATTTGTTGATTTCAGCACTTGCTGTTCTGTATTTCTTATGCTGGCACGTTCTGACTCACTCAGATTTCACATCATTCCTGCTTTTCAGTTCAAACATAGTTCAACTGCTTAAAAAGGGGGGGAGTGCGTGTGATAATATTTGTCACTACTTCTTTTTGCTTAAATGAACCACCTTCAAGTTCATACACAAATTTTACTAACTTCCTATTTCACCTGCTAACTTTTTATCATTCTTGCCTCTTCACATCATGAATGAGGATTTGGCAAGCAGTTTCTCCTACAAATGTTTCTCTTGTGTCTGTGAGCACAGTATCTTATACATTCTTCCTAGTTTAACAGAATACTCCTCAGGCATTCAGAGTTAACTGCAGTTAACTGTATTTGTGGTTCTCCATCTGGATCTTTGCAGTTAGATAGACAGATCGATGCCTACTTTTATTTATTTAAATAATGTAACTCTTTGTTTCCTACCATTTCTTGGATTTCCCTCTGAGCATATGTTCTGTGGGGAAGAACAAATTAGCCCTCTAGTATTTGTACAATATTTGGTATTCTGGGGTTTCAAAAATAAATATGTGCTTGGCAGTGCCTGCACATAAAAGAGAAATCTGGTGCCAAGCACCTACAGTTTAACTAAATCCATTTTCTATTTTGTTCCAAAGTATGCAGGCACATGAGGCACTTGAACATTGAAGCAATGTAGTCAGGATGTAATTCTGACATCACTAAGTTTGCAATGCTGCCCTCAAAGAAGCGTTGTGGTATACATGTCATATGTTTAAATGCATATTTTTACAGGTCAAGACAGTTTCTCAACATACAGTTCTGGTTGAAAATCTTGTATAAATCCATTAAAACCACAGGAGTGGTCCATGGGCTTATTATATCTGTCTAGCAGAGATCCCTTTTGAATCAAAAAAGCTGAATTGGATTAATTTTGGTTTTAGCTTTCCTGAGTTCACTTTCAGATTTTGGGCAGGTAGGAATAAGTATTTTAATAGAAATGCTAGATTAGTTCCTACTTTGGATAAGGTGTTTAGGCATGGGAAAAATAGACACTGCAGAGGATGGTGTTTTAAATTAATTTCCAGCACCTATGGAAACTAAAAGAAGTCAGGAACTCCTTTGTAGCAGAGGAAATCCCTGCTCTGTCAGAGGATACCATTCACATTCTTGCATCAATAAAGAAGCATGCTGGGTTATGATTGGCAGGATTCAAGACCAAGAGGAAATGCAGATGCTGCCTTGGGTTGGCCAAGATTAATGAAGTTATGTTTTTAACTCCTGCAAATGCTGGGCTAATATCAGAAAAACTAAGATCAAGAGGGCTTTATTTACAGGGAAGGAAATTCTGTATTTCAAAGACCACACTATGGACTGTTCAAAAGCTAATTATTTCTCAAAGAATGCAAAATATAATTTCAAATTTATCTTTTTCTTTCAATGTTCCTTTATTCTTAGCAGAAATAGTGTGTTTGAGTTGCATAGTAAGTCTTCATTGTGGTGGATTATGTAATTTCATTTGAAAATACTGACACAGCAAATATTCACAACTAGAAAACAGTGAGAGCAAAAATACCTATTAAGTATCTTGAAGATCGATAGTGATTTTCATTTCTATTTATCACGAGTTGCCATATCTCAATGAAACTGACAAAGTTCTTTTATTAGATTTCATTCAATTATGCTTCAATAGCCCACAATAACTATAATAATACTTAAAAAATAGTATAAAAATTCAGTAGAAGAAATGTGGGAGGAAGAAGCTGATGCACTGGAAAAAAAGAACTTTAATACATATATCTCTGCATGTCAAGTGATTAGGCCAGTGAAAGGAAAGCACCTGTTTTCAGTGATGTTGTTTAAAAAATATGATATAGTTGAGAACAGACTGTTGCAGACCGGTAGCTGCTTGGCAGTGGGGTGAGTGGCAGTGGTGCCGTGACATTCTGGAAGCATCTCCAGTAATGAAGCTTGGTGGCACAGGCACACACAGACCCAGCCACTCACACAGCCACACCAGGTAGCTCCTGTAGAATTGCCGACGACAAAGAAGTGGGAAGGGTCTTTGTATGGAGTTCCAAGGAGCAGATTTATTCCAGCCACGCACAAAGAGGTCCAGGGACAAAGAAACAGTGGAGGATCCAGGTTTAAATATGTGGACAAGGGGGGCAGAGCATCAGGGCCAATGGGCTGAGGGCTCAGGGGCGGTACAAAGATGGGGCAAAGGGCGGCAACCAACAGGGTAAAGGGGGTGGAACACTGTGGCAAAATGGGGCCAATGGGTAAACAGGGAAGTAAGAACATTCTAGGGGACATACATATAAGGGGAAAAGGGGTGGAGAGGCCGATGGGCCAACCAGAGGGGTAGAACTGGGGTACGTTTGAATACGTAGAAAGGCATCCTGGGAGAGGCTCTGTTTAGACACCTTAACTGCGGAAGGTTTCTTCAACTTGATGTCTGTCCCTCCAAGGGACCATAATGGTCCTTTGTTCTGTAGGCCCACCAGCTTCCACAACAGATCATCTATTTACCAGAATGGAATTCAATCCTGTTCAGCAGTTGAGGTAAATACAAGCAGCTTCTATCAGTAGGGTGAAAATAGCAGTTTTGAGTTTGATCTTTTACCCCTAAAATATGAATAGATAAGTTACAATCCAGAAATGTGTTGACTTTTGTGATGCTTATGAACACCTTCATTAAAATCAGTGGTGACTTTAATGACTATATTTAGGAGATGCGCATATCCATAATGAAAATTAATTGTGAGATCAGACTGAGAGATCCTTTTGATGAACTCTTCTGTCCTATCTAGCGTAAGACGTACTCCCTCAGGCATTGATGGGTATTTATTTAACGTACTGTTTAAATGTCACTGCCTTGCTAATGTTCTTCCTTCCCTCCTTAAAAGTGGGAGCAGAGTATGTTCTTTGCTTCTTAGGAGCAATAATCAACACTAATTGGTGAGTCATAACATTCTGCTGCAAGAAATAAAAGAGAAACTACATTTTCCTGCCATTTGAAATGCTTGTTCTTTACGTGTTTCCAAAGTTAGTCTTTCTAATAGATAAACGTAAGCATCCCTGTCCTCTTAGTGCACAGTTTACAGTGCAAAGTCTAAATTTTGTTAATTTCTAGGAGGCATCTGCTACTATCAAAATGACCCTTCCAGTTCCCACCCATCTGACATGCCCCTAGAGCAGCAGAGGAGGGGGTGTCACTGGACAGCTGAGGTTAGTCAGGACAATTTTGAGAGTTCACACTGGCTTAACAATATGTGAATATCATCTCAAAGTTGTTGGAAGGTTTAACCTTGTATGTAGGTTTTTAGAACTTCTTGTCCTCTGGTTGAAGTGTAGTGAAGGCATAGTGAATTACAAAAGTGTATTCAAAGTCCTGATTAATTAAGACTAATAAAAAGGAAAAATTATGAATGTTGGCTAAATGTATGTATACATCATTGTTTTACAGATACTGTGTCTTTTGCATGTCCAAGTTTTACTCAATCTCTATGTAACATCTCAGTTCTCATTATTTGTTTACTTCTCAGGTGATACCATAGTTTTCAGTGGAATTACAAGCATCTACTTAAAATCTGCTACCTTTACTTCTAAAAAATTACTTGTTTTCCTAACCTATCTTTGCCATGTTTCAGTCACTTATAAAAAATTGAAGGTAATTATCCTTTTGACTCCTATTACTTCTCAAATGCATTACTTTTGATGAACTAGTGCATCTGATTTAATGAATTTTTAAAATACTCTTGCATCATGTTCAGCAACAAAAAAATCTGAGAATTATGTAAACAAAGGATATGGCCAGGCTACAGATTAGACTAGTGTGCCTTTAATTAGCTTTATTAAAAACTGCTTGAAAGCTTTCTGAAATAAAGTGCTAACCTCTGTAGACTGAGATAACCCATGTAGAGAATATGTTTTTTCACTTTTCTGTATGACATGTGCATGCAGGACAGTATGAGTTTGTGGAGACAGTGCTCTTCTCAGCAGTAACTTTCCAGCATCTGAAACTGGCTGGTTGTTTACTGCTTCAGATAGGTGTGATGTGGATCACATATGTCACTCCTTGCTTAATCTGAGCTGGATAACTCTGAAACTTCCTATTTACTTCAGACTTATCTGTGGCTCCTCTGTGTAATCTGTCATTGGTGTCCAGCTCCACTTAGTGGTGGTGAACAGCCAATGTCTCTCTTATTTTACAAAATTTGTCAAAAGTAGGTGACACCACTGTTAAGAAACACAGGGCTGAAGTTAGATTTTTTTGAGGGAAGAGGTTTTATGAACTAATCTAAATGTTGATACTGAAAGAATAAAAATGTAATTTTTGTTACTGCCAGGAAAAAAAATATGGAGGAACAGTCCATGGGATTGTACCCTTTAACTTGAATATCTCCAGTAAGGAAGACTCCACAACCTCTCTGGGCAACCTGTTCCAGTGCATAGTCACCAGTGCACAGAAAAGAAGTTCTTCATGTTCCTCTTGTTCCTCAAGTTCCTGTGCATCCATTTCTGCTTGATGTCTTTTGTGCTATTGCTTGGTACCACCGAGAA
>VZTT01021728.1:2032-63229 GCA_013400855.1 Buphagus erythrorhynchus
TGTAATCCTGTTACCTCCTTAAGGGAAAAAAAAAAAAGTTATTTATGTTTTATTCATGTTTTTGTTTCCCAGAGTTTCTGTGATTAGAAGAAAAAATGTAGTTGTCATGGTTTAACCCCAGCCAGCCACCAGGTACCACATAGGCACTCGCTCACTCACTCGCCAGTGTTGAGGGGAAGAGAATTGGAAAGGTAAAAGTGACAAAACCCATGGGTTGAGATGAAAACAATTTAATAGGTAAAACAAAAGCTATGCACTCAAGCAAAGCAAAACCAGGAATTTGCAGCTTTCCAAGGGCAGGCAGGAGTTCAGCCATCTCTAGGAGAGCAGGGCCCCATTGCACATATCAGTGACTTGGGAAGACAAACACCATCACTCCAAACATCTGCTCTTCTTCTTCCCCCCACTGTGTACTGATCATGATGCCATACAGTCTGGAACATCCCTTTGGACAACTGGGGTCACCTGTCCCAGCTGTGCCTCCTCCCACACACTCCCAGCCCCCTTGCCAGCATGAAAAGCAGAAAAGGCCTTGGCTCTGTGTAAGAACTGCTCAGCAATAACAAAAAACACCTCTGTATTATCAACTCTGTGTTCAGCATAAATGCAAACTTTAGCCCCATACAACCACTGTGAAGAAAATTAACTCCACCCCAGCCAAGCCAGCACAATTTTCTCTGACATGGCTGTGTGTTGTCTGTCCTGAATTGAGTCTCTACCCCCAAACAGTGCTGTGGTAACCCCCAGCATGTCAGTCCTTTGCAAGTCAAAGAGAGATTTCCTTCTCATTCTCTAGCTGAATTGTGGAAGAGAGGGGGAGAACAGACTAGAGAGAGTCTGCTTTCTAGAGGCCTAAGAAAGCTTGAAGGTGTGTGTTAGGAGGTTAATTTTGCCAAGTANTTCTCAACTGAGAACCATTTCTGGAAGAAAGCTCCAAGAGTTTTGTTTGAAAGCTGAAAATTTTCATAGGTCACTGTTATTTAATAACTGCTTCCCTGTGGTCATTCTGTTGATTATTTAGTCCTGAACTTTTGTTAGGCTTTTTTATAAAATAACCCGTCTCTTTCCATTGGTGCTGTTCATGACAGATTTTCATGAAAAATAAACTTTACACTCAGTTGCCTGAGTGAGATGCAATTTCTGGGGTGACATCCCTGAAAAGAAGCTCAGAAAGGCAGGAGGCCTCCTGAAGATACCAGATATTGAGGGATCAGTGAAGTGTGAAGAAGGAATACAGTCAACAGCCTTTTTCTTTCTTATCTCTGCTAGATGTGTTAAGAGTCAGCCCATGAACTATAGCATCTAACAACAGGTACCACTGGAATGTACTCCTCTTGGAAATCTCAGAGCAGGATATCAGGAATCCCTAAAACTTCAGTTATTTGCTGTGTGAACAGGTCCAAGTATTTAGGAGAAGGTCCTGTGGCTTGAAAAACACAATTCCCAAGTCATATGCATATAAAATCCCTGCAGAACTAGTTGCAGCCAGGGGACTGTGGCATTAGAAACTGGAGAGCAGGAACAGGATCACACTGATCACTGCTAGGGAGGTAGGAGTAAGATGAGAGCAGTGCTGTTTCTCTGTTCCTGGGAACTGTCCTGCCAGTGTTAGGTATGCCTGCAGCAATCAGACACTGTAATGACAGAAATCGTCAGAAACACAAAATAATAAGCAATTCCAGTCATTCCCACCTTATACAGTTCAAAATGTGTTCAGCACAAGGTTTTCAAGTGCTACATCAGAGTGAAAAGGCTAACTGCTTTGGAATACATGAAGTGTGACTTCCCACGTTAGTAACAGCTCAGATAGTTTTATCAAATCTACACAAATTGTAGCAAATTAAGCTGACAGTATGATCTGAAATATCTCAGCTCTGATGTGATAATCAAATGAATTTTCTTCTAAATTTAGTGACTCATCATTTTGTTTTATAGTTTTTATTCATTTCATTTGATAGAAGACTACCTAATTATGTTCTAAAAGCCTTGTGCTTAAAAATCACATAAATTACTGCATTACTGTACTTTGTCATCTCTTGCAGAACTGGCTCGATGTGGCATGAGCCTTGTGACCCCTGTCCAGGAGCAGGCCATCTACAAGTGTCCCAAGCCCTGCTTTGTACTCAGGACTACACCTGCTTCAGCCACCAAATTGCTCCTGGTGTGCCTTCTTTTGAGAAATGTAGCTCTTCTAGTGCCAAGGCTACCTCTGTTTTACACTTCCTTGCAAATTTTTCTTCAGAGAATAACATTTTGTAGTGTTTGAGCTCACTGTGTGTAGGTAGAACATCGTATGTAGGTAGAGCTCACTATGCCAACATCCATTACCCCATCATCAACACCACTGAGGAAACCCTAAGCTTCCAGTGTTATTGGGTTTTGCTGACCCTATCTGCTGCTGTTTTAACCTCCTAATTCCCCTTTGATTTGCCAAAAGAGTCTCAAATACACTATATTTCCATGTGAACAAAGGACACGGAATAAATGGGAATTTTCCTGCAGAAATATGTATTAGTTTTACTCTCAGTGTTGGTCATAATTTATTTTTCAAATTTGATTTGCTGCAGGTTGTAGCCAGCTAAAGGGAGACTCGGCTGAACTAACCTTTACTTCAACTTGGGAACAAGTATAATGCGTGGTTTTTGTCCTGCCATTTACTGGTTATAGCAGTAGGGCTATATTTGCTTCTGACTGCAATTGACTGAGGTTCATGTATAAGACATGGGTTCCATAAAAGCAGAATAAAGCCCTCGGTCTTGGTGCTTAGAACTTACTCCCCCACCTTGGTAAAGTTGATGTAGCATTGCTTTTAATTTAATAATTCAGTTATTCAGTGGATAAAAGAAATAAATTGAGTCCTTCAGCTTTTAGCTCTCCTGGGTCTTTGTTCTCATTTATTGCCTTGGAGCACACCTTGTCTTAAAATTGCTGTTACTCCTACGTGAATTTGCAGAGGCTTTCAGGGCACAGAAAAGCAGTCTCAGAGCAAATAAAGGCTGTGGCCATGAATGCACTTAGGGAAGGGGAGTGCTTGTCCTGCTTCCCAGGGAATGAACCCCGGGAGCAGCAGGGCTGTGTCTGCAGCCACGGTGCAGAAACGCTGCTGTGCACAAAGAGGGAGCAGAGCAGGGCTCCTGAAATTGCTTTTACTGGGGAAACATCAAAGAACAAAGCGCTTCCCCCCCAGCCAAACTGCTCCTCTTCTCAGGGAAGGATGATGACAATAACTGGATATTGCTGTTTCAAAGCTTTGAAACGTGCTGCCTTTATACAGAAGATGAAACCAACACAAAGTATGTACTGAAATGGAAAAAAAAAATGCATATCCGAAGACTTGAAACCAAATATTTGAGGTAAAATAGGCAGAATACAGGAAAAGAACACCTTCAGTTTTTCTGTGTTTACAAATCATACTGCCCTTGAGTGCAGTACCCTTTCCAGAGATTGTTAAAAATGGAATAGAGTATGTCCTCTGCTAAAATTAACAAAGGATCTCAGACCTCCATTAAATACTTAATGGAGGATCTCAAACGTTTTAATTTTGAATTTTTCAATTTCCTTGGTTTTGTGGTTTTGTCTGAAAATATTTGAATTGATCTGTCTCTTCAGGCTTTGAATGGAAGCATTTATTTTTGAAAAATATGTAACATTTCTCTCTTTTAGTTCTCAAGAAAAGAAGAGCTCTCTCTGTGAAGATGAGGCATATTTTCAGTTTTTCAGTCCATTTTGCTGAAAGTAAAGTGAGTCTGGATGGGTATATCACACATGTACCCTTTTTTTAGTTTAAGTCCTTCATTTAAAAAGTAACAGATAATGTAGTACTGCATCTGTTTCTGCTTTATATATGCTTTTAAAATTTTTATTCTGGAACAGAATAGATATTCTATCATATATGTGAATAATTACTCTGGGGCAAATGAGTTCTGCAGTTAAGTTTTGTCTGTCTCCAGTTACTACAGTTTAACACATTAGTAGACAGCACCTGAGCCACTGCTGAGCTTGTGAATGCTTCAAAGTCTGTCACAAACCATGTTTGTGTTCTGCCTTACATGTGTAGAGAACAAGAACCTGGCCAAACCTGTGTTAAACCTGGCCACAAAACACCACTCTGTTGACAAGCAGTAGCTTTCTGGGCCATGTCCAAGTGGGAAGTTATCTGCAGTTTGGTTGAAATTAAAAAAACCTGAGGATAACGAATAGAGTGATCAGCTCCAGCTTCCTCAATGCCTTGCTTTAATAGACACCATAGAGGTGAGTGGAGGCTGGCTCTCAGAGAAGCTTGTGCTGACCTGGGGTTAAAAACCTCATTTTTGAGATAAAGATCAACCATCCTTCAGCAAAGTCAAGTCCTTGGGGCTCCATCTGCAGTGAGATTTTTGGCATCTTAGCCATTTTCATCAAGGCAAGCCCATGGTATGAAGATCATGTGCAATGGCAGTGGAGCACCTTGAGCCAATGAAGCATTCCTTCACATCCCTCAGCAGTGTCTGGAATTTTATTATCAGCACATGGACCAGATCCATGTTGGGCAGAATGATGCAGGCAGCTGCAGACAGCCATCAAGGATGGCAGAAGAGCACATTGCACTGCTGTGTTCTGATCTGCCTCTGACAGACACTTCATGTCTCCCCGTGCTCTTTGCCATGGAGGTGATCCTCTTGCATGATCCACCAGAGGGAACAGCTGCCTGAACTCCAGCTTCTGTAGAGACTGGCTCACTGGCTTCATCACTAAAGAGGGGAGCTGAAGTGCCTCAGAGCCTGAGGGAAGGCAGGCAGGAGGGGAGAGCAGCTGGCCCACACTATGGCACTGCCTGGTGCCTCAGTTGCTGAATCCCAAGGGATGGATGAAGGCCAGCATTGGCCTCCCCTGCCAGGGTGCTCTAGCATTGCTCAGGGAAAGTCCTGGTTCCTCCCAACAGGAAATTGTCTGTAAAGAGATGTACAAGGTTACAGAGAGAGGAAAATGGAGGTAGAGAGTCGTGTCTCACCCACAGTCCTCAGTGCCTCTGATCACACAGGTCCCTTCAGAAACTTTGTGCCCTGCAGAAACCCACACTTCTGCCATCTCGAGAAGATGGTTTTGCATGTGCTGTTACAAACCCTCGAGACACTTCTGAAAGCAGCATGGTGAAGCTTGTATGGAAAGCTGTTTAGACATAGCTAAACAGAAAAAAATTGAAAACAATCTGATTCTTTCCCCTGGGGCTTCAGCAATGTCCTCAGTAAAGCCAGGAGACATTTCCCATTACCCTGGATAAAGAGTGTGAACTGTCTCCTCCAGATATGCTCCAACTTTTTTAAAAGCAAGTAGAAAAATTTGCAAACATGCAAGAGAAAGCATGTGCTGGTGGCCCCTCCCTTCTGCCTTGGCTCAGTGATTATCACACATACACAGCCAGGAAGAATGAATAAACCAGGTCAGGCCCTTCTTTGCCTCAAAAGGATTAAAACCCACAGTTCTTGCTTCCCTGGAGACTGCAGACTACCTTGGCAGGGGGGGCTCTTTCTAGACTTCAAGCTAAAGCTGAGCTGCTGTGCAGAAATGAATTAAAAGTAATCTGTAGACAAGTCAGCCTGATGGCAGCTTAGCCATGTGGAGCTCAACTGGCAGTAAGGAAACTTGCTTCCATGTGCCTTATCCTGAGGATTGCTGTGTACCATGTCTAAAGGCTAATTTGTGTAGCAACAGTCCCCTCAAGCTGTGATTTGAAAGAAACCAGGGAGGCTGCTGCTGTGTTTTTGTAGAGTCTGATGCAATTCTGTGGATGCTGAGGAGGACAGTCTCTGTGGAAAGCCACCAAGCCTCTGGGTGCTGTTCAGGTTTACATGACTCCCTGGTACTCAGATGAGCAGGGTTATTTAAACTCAGATCATTTTAGATGGGCATGAGCACAGTTTGAGGTTACAGTGTTGCTGGTTCATGGTTTTGAGGACCAAAATTTTGGATTTAAGTACCTGCATCCCATTTGCACCTGAGGCATCCAAATTGCTGGGACTGCCCTCCAGTGGTAAGGAGCTCAACCCCAAGGCCACTCTGTGGGAACTGTGCTCATAAATCACTAAGTGCATGTCAAAATCACACTCCAAATTTGAATCTTCAAACTGCATGTTGCTCACTGCTAAGAATGAATGGGGCTCTGTGTCTCTGCAGTCAGATCTGGTACAGCTGTGTGAGTGCTCCAGCAGGAGCTGCTGCACATATTCTGAGAGGAGCCTTTCTGCTGAGCTGAGCAAAAGAAATCTTTTACACAGAAACTGTAGATCATGGCCATGCAAATTCAAAACCAAAATACAATTGGTCTCTGGTGCCTGTTTTTTAACAGCAGGTGATTCCTCTCAGCTTTTCCTTCCATTTCTCTGTGGAAACATATTATTTTCCTTTTCAATTTGTTTAGTCAAAAGACAGTTTTCTATTTTGAGACATGGTGCTGTGAGAAAGTTTAATTCTCCCATATGTCTTCCAGTCAATCCTAATAACTCATTTCTAAATGCTCATCTGTCACAGATTGCAAATCAAGTATTAACAGGACAGGCAACATGCTGTAACACATTCATTTATGTTTTGAAGAAACCTATCTATTCTTTGGCAAAAGATGGGCTTACCTTTGAAAGCATAATAAGTTACAAAATCCCATAAACACAACATGCATGTATGTATATATATATATATATATGTATATATATATGTTACTGATGTGAAAAAACTACACGTATAATGTAGATTTATGTATCAAATATTAAGCTACTTGTCCATAGACAGAGACAAACTGCCCCACTACCTGCAGTAGCTTTGAAGAAGTGAGATAATGTGAAGAATTGAGCATATCCTGTATGGACCAGATGTCAGAATACACAGTTTTCTAGTGCAGTCAGTAACATGTCAGTTTAAATTAACAGCCTGGATATGATGTCTTGGCTTCATGCTTTTCCATCTCTGAGGAGATCCTCTGGGTTAGGTGCAAGACGGCTGTCAAATTTCCCAAGCTGATTAAGAACTCTCACTTTTCCATGGTAAAGGAGCCATAAAATCTAGGATGAGACTTAAATATGCAGAAGAGCCTTCAGAGAATGTGGGTTATGAAAAACTATGTTAGGTTTTGAGTTGGCAATCATTTTCTTACCACCCTTGCCTTTTCCTCCCATTTGCTATATTTTTCAATATATTTTGCTTCATACAAAATGCTAAGAATTTCAGGAAAAGTATTTGCAAAGTGCACAGAGACCACTAAGCCTGGATTTAAATGTATTGAAAATAAAACCACAGCCAACTTCTGTCTCACCTGTGAGTATATTTGCAGGGATGTGACCATTGTCTCAGGCCCTCTCTTTTTATTGCACATGCCAGAGTTATATTGAAAGAAAACAGGTGGATGATTAGTATCACAATTAATCACAGTTCAGTCGTGCTGTGATATTATCTGTAGGCATATCAGATGTACACTATATTTGTATGGAACAACACTCACTCATACATTATGAATTCTGTGAGAAGAAGCCATATGACCAGGAGAAAGTAGCACTTTTAGAAACTGTAACTAGCACAGAGAATCAAATATGGGTTATTTGCAGTACAGGCCGGGTAAGGTGGCAGAAGAGGCAGGATTCATTATGAATAAATTGGATCTTGCTGCCCAAACAGAGATAGCTGAGATTTCTATTTTCTTTCTTGGAGAGGAAGTGTCTTCAAGATCACAGCACTTGCTGCTGATGCATTGAGAGCAAATAAATCAGTGTGAGAGAGCTTAGGGATAGGGATTGGTTCAGGTTGGGCAGCACCTGGCTGGCCCCAGCCCCAGCACCCCCATCTGCCCATCTTTGTCCTGCAGTGCAGCTCTACTGAGGAGCCACCTGGCTCCACACCAGGCTCAGTTGAGGAGAAATTGAGGAGAAATAACCTCCCCTGCCTTCAGAGCCCAGCAAGGACCACTAAATGTCACTTCAGCTGACTGGCACCTCTGGGCACATCTTCTCTTTCAGTAGCAGAGCAACACTCTACAGTGTGTGCTGTGCTGCTGTCACAGAGCTTCAGACTGTCCAAGTGCCCAGGATATCCCTGAAAAGTCCTGAAAGAGCCAAAATTACAGCAGAGCTCTGTTCCTTTCCTGGGGCTTCCAAACAAACACAGATCCTGGCAAAGCCCTCCTAGTGCCTGACTCTAGGAAGCTTCTGAAGTGGATTCTCTTTGTAACTTTAATTGCAGTTTGGTTTTAAAGTGGGGAGCACATCAGGCAGCAGCAGGGGAGCATCTGCAGGATGATCCCTCCTCCCCAGGGTGGCAGGTCAAGGGGCAATAGCCCTCTGTTCAAAAAGGGTCTGTAGAGGTTACACTGCTGCATTTTTTCCCTTTAACTCCAATAGCAGAAGCAGGTAGGTTGTGCTGCTGCCTTTCTGTGTTTCCCTGGCTACCACAGAAATGTGGTTGTTTTACTTTCCCCAGCCTCTTCTCAATAGTAATGTAAAGGAACAGTGTGTCCTTCAGCTGCTTCAGCAATCTGAAGTGCTAAAAACGCAAAAGACTCTTTTCTGACAGTTTTTTTGTCTTCTCGTGCTTCTGGGTTTGCCATTAATAAAGACTATTTTTTCCCAAGCACTAGTTTTCAAATGAATTGTGGTTTTGTCAACTCTAGTGATATAATGATTTAGTACAGAGCATTGCCTAAATGGTTAATGGTGAATCTAGTTTATTTACACTGTTGATTGTTTGTAGGATGTAGGTTTGGGATTTTTATATTTTTTTGGAGGGGGGAGAGAAGGTGAAATAACTGTTACAGTGAGATAAACCCCAGTCAGAACATATCGGTAAATACTGCATCGTGGTAGTAACTCTTCAGGGAAACTAGAGGGCAAGCTTCTAAAGTACTTTGAGCTCTGCAAACCTGCAATTAGGTATCTCCTCGGCTTCCCAAAGAAATGCTAAGTGCCTCACTCCTAGGGGGCTGCATGTTTAATCAGCTAAACGCTTTCAAAATACTGCCCTGGGAGGGCTCAGGAAGCCTGCTGCATAAAAATAATAGTCATTGCTGTGTGTCAGCAGTCAAGCAGCTCCTATTGTAAGTCTGCTGATTATTATACCCAATATAACTGAGCTGCCTTTTGCCTATCCCTCCATTTGTCTCGAATTTTCTTGCCAGGAATTGTGTCTTATTGTGTACTAGAAATCACTGTGAGCCAAATAGGGTTTTATTATTATTGTTATCATTATTATATATGTGAGTACTGCTTAGCATCTACATGGGGCTTGGCTTCTGACCCATTCATAAAAATAATTTTTCACTTCCTATGGGTCAATCTTTGAGTCTGGGGGAAACTGGGTATACAGCTCCTTTTCAGAGCTTGTGGTTGTCCAAATGAATCTTGAAGGGCAGCATTAAAGTGTTTGGCATCACACACCTAGATGAAGGTGCAGATCAATGCCACAGGAGGCTGAGATGAGGCAGAGGCTGTGGAACCAGTTTGGGAATGCCAAGTTTATGTCATACTGCGGATTTAGACCCTGCCCTCAGCTGAACCCCAGGGGAGCAGGAATAGCTGGGGTTAAACCATGCTATTTACAGTTTAAAAAATTAGGATGGTTCTCCTCTGATTTGGGAATCTATGTCCAGCAGCTTATGAATGTTAGGAGTGTTGTTCAGGGATTAGTGTTTTTGAGTCTGTCAGACCTGAAATCACTGGCCCTTGGAAGCCCCCAAAGTCAAAGAGCAGCATCAGCCTCCTGGGCAGCTGCTGGGATAAAAACTGGCCAGATCACTCCTGCTCAGTGTTCCATTCTGTATCAGGAGGATTGCTGAAAGAAAAATGTTTCCATAAAAAGTTATATTTTCAAAGCACAAAACTTTCCCAGTGGAGAAATGTTCCATCAGAAAAATGTTGGACCGTCTTGACTCTTGGCATACTCTTAGGTACAAAAACTCATTGCATTTTAAATAAATTTCAGCAGTCTCAGCCCATGCCAACTCTCAAGCAACAAATCAAGCAAACTCAGCCTTTTCTCCAGTAATTATCCAACCTGATAATTCTCTTGTCATTTCACCCTTTTGCTTCACTGAAGGAAGAAAGGGCGTGTTTGCAGTACACCAAGATGCTGTTTGCTTCTATTTTCATTGCCCTGGAACTTGAAATTTATGAAGTCATGATATAAATATATACCTAATTTTAATTCCAAAGTAAGCATATACAAACAACCCCAAAATCAATTACCTTCAGGATACACATGAGCAGACTTTGTTTTATAAAACTTTTTTTAACATAGTCATTTCTAAAATCAACATTAAATGTGCCTGTTTTTCAGGGACAAACATAAGATAACAGTCTGCCTTGCCAGAGTTTGAACACATGGCTTTTGAAAGTCTAACCAGTCAACACCCAGTGCTGAGACCTTTCTTTTCAACCATTAAAGCTGCAAAAAAATGGAAAGTATTTGCAATAAATAGTGAGTAGCAGAGCTAGGATCCTGGACAATATGTGAATTCTTATGGGTAATGAAATAAAAATCTTCAGACAATATTAAAGTCTGATAGGAAGTGGAAAATCAGGCAGTATGGAAGCTAAGGGTGAGTGTTTATGTGTTTCTCATTGCACATGAATTAACATACTCTACAGTCTGCCTTATATTGTGTTGCCTGAATTTTATGATTCATAACAATTTTCCTCATACCATCTCATAGCTACAAAATTATGCATGGTTACAAAACAAGCACAGCAATGCTGAATCATCTTTTCTACATACCAGTAAGTCTCTGAAGTAGCCTACCTCACTTTAAGTATAGGGGAAAGAAAACTTGGTATTGATATCTTAATATTTGAATATGAATAACTACTATTAGGCTTCATGTTCAGTCTTGACTGATTAAATGATGCTTATGTGAGTCATTTATCAACTCAATATTATTTTAATAGATGCTTTTTATGATTGAGTTCCTCAATTTTTTTGAAAAAGAAAAAGCTATTGACTCCACAGAAGTCAGCTGTCAACATAGATCAATGGCACTTTAGAAATGCCATTAGTGAGGGACTCCATAGGAATCAGCAGTGTGCCAAATATTTCACTTTCCACAGTCTTTGTCCCTGCAGCTCTACCATCTCTGGCAAAAAAAAAAAAATCCTAACCTTTTGCTTACCATTTTTTAATTTAAAAATACAAGCAGTATTTAAACCCTTCTCTGTATGTGAAAACCATGCAGACACGAAGCAGTGTTGCTTAGCACTGGGCGTGTGTCTCTGGAGAAAATGCCAGCTTATCAGGAGCTTTAAGTGGCAGCCAGCATGACAATAGCAAAAGACATGAGCATTCAGGTGTGAAATCATAGAACCTTTCCAGCAGCAGCATTTTGCTGGGTGATAGGATGCATTTGGATTTGTGAGAATGTTTCATACATTATTTTGGGTAAAGCTTTAATATTTGATTGGAGAGCCAGCACAAATGAAATGCCAGCATAAAAGAAGTCCAAGGCCAGTACTTTCCTCCAGGATCTCTTTTGTGCAAAACAACTTGAAAATCATTGTTCATAATTTAATTATGTAGCACAGTTGTGCATTTTAGAGTTCATATGGCATGAGGCAGCACAATGTTGATGGTGATAGCCCACCCCTACAGTAGTTTTTATTGCACTGAGGGACTACAATAGGACTGCTGAAAGGGTTTACCTGGGAGTGTCTTTACCCTATCATAAAAATGTCAGTAAAAATGACATCATCTTTCTCCAAATTTCCCAAGCCTCCCCAAATCAACTATTTTTCTAGAAAAACAAAACTGGGCAGCCTAACTTTTCCCAGAAAAGCACAGACTATCTGAGAATTTTCAATTTCCTGAGAATGAATCCAAATTTTTAGATTAAATCAGGCACTTTTGTCAAGAAGGTTTTATTTATTAGATTTCCAGCTCTCTGTCCACCCCAAATAACATTTCTGAGTACTTGCAACAGCTCATGTTCAGCAGCTTCAAACCCTTGATGCTGTGGGTCTGGTGCAGACACAAGCCATTAAGATCATCACAAAATTTGACAGTCCAAGCTACTGGAGGGTTTGCAAGGCTGGGGGATGCCTGAGCAAACATCCTCGTCCTCCCTCTGTGCCAGGCTCAGCTCCTGGGTCTCTGTGCTGGGCTGGGGCTGCCTCCAGAGCAGGCAGCAAGGGTTGGGGGTGCAAAGTGGCTTTAGTCCCTCTGATGGTGCTGTCCTGTGTGGGATGGGAGAGGGGTTGGCTTTTTGGAGCTGCAATGCTTCTGGTGGGTTCCTTGTTCTAAATACATATTATGGTATTGGCTTTTCACAAATATTAGGGTGGATATATGTGTGGTGTTGAAATGGTTTTTAAGATATAGTTTTCTTTAGGAGTAACATAGGCTGATAAAGTGTCTTTGTATTAAGTAAACTACCTGCTTGGTTGGATAATACCCAGTAAGAACACCTGCTACTGACATACCAATTACCAGCACCAACCATCTATAGAAATTAAAGACCACAGCCCGAATTAAGACTAATAAAAAAAATAAATTAAAACCACAGCCAAGAGACAAACATGCTCTAAAAAGGCAGACTCAAGGAGTGGCTATGTAAAACAGTTCCTGGAATATAGAAAATAGTTTATATAGAAGTTTGAAAATGTATGATGGGTCTGTGAATATGCAATGGGCTGATGAATTTAAGGGGTGTCTCCAAAACAGCAGGGGTGCTCTTGGCTGAATGCCAAGCACTCAGCCATTATAACCTTTTGCTTTATTGTTTGTCTCTTATTGTCTTTTATTAAACCTTTTAAAATCTCCCAAGAAAGTGAAGCTCATTTCTCACATTCCCTCACGATCCAGCCTGAATCTGTGGCCCCCACACTCTCAAGTCACTTTTGAGGCAATTCAGGAATTCCGTGTTTTCGCTGTATAATAATTTGCCCACGTTTGATCCAGGTTATGGATTTCAGTACCAATAATCGTGTTCCTGCCTTTGTACTTCAGCTGCAGGCACCTCTGAGGTATTTTCCCCACGTCATCTCTGTGGTGGGCTGCCAAGTGCTGACTGCAGGGAGCCTCTGCAGCAAGAGCACTCACCATCATATACATTTTCTCCTAGCTGGAAGCTTTGTTTTCAGAGACATGCCCTGGCTGAGAAACCCCAGTCAGGCAATTAACTCTCAGAGGGTGCGTTTCATATTGCATCATCACTCTCAGTACAAGAAAGATGTCCCATTGTTTTAAATGTCACAGCTTTTTTTTTTTTTTTACTTCCTCTTTTAATATTTTTGTTGTTTATTTTGGGTTTGTTTATTTGTTAGTTTTTCTATACTGAATATTTGACCAAATATTATTTTATTTGTATTAGTACTTTGTCTGGTTCCTTCTGTATAGATCTTTGTCTTGTGGACATCACAATTATCAGTCCATAAGGGTTCCTAGCAACCTCTTTTCTTTTTCCTGCTGCACCACCACCCAGGTGCATTGCTACTGGCTATTTTCCACCCTGTGCCTGCAAGCAGCTGAGTCGTTTTGTTTGTCATTGGAGAAATCAATAGGATTTGTTGCATCTTAAAGGAGGTAATAAACACTTTGCAGGATCAGCCATTAGTCTTTGTCTTCCTCACTGATGAATTTGCTACAATGATAATTACTGAAATTTCACTGTCTGCTGTTAAGGGAATGAAAATTAAATACAACTAAATTGTCCAAGAAATCCCTCTGTAATCTCACCAACATAAACTTTTTGCTATTTAAGCTCTTTAAATCATTTGGCTTCATTAAGAGACTACTTGAGTGTACTTGCTAATATGGTCAGGATGATACCTGACAACAGTGACCAAGCTCTTGAGTGATGCCTACACTGGAAATCAAATGCTTTTTAATGCAGAGATTGTATAGGTGAATGAGAACCACTTAACATAACCTCAGAGAACAATTTTCTCTATATTGATAAATAATTGCCAAGAACAATAATTATTGGCACACACCTGCATGGACTTGGCAGAACTTACTAAAGTGCTAGAAAGGAAAAGTGTGGGTTTTTTTCTTCAGAAGACACTAATTTAAAAGGGAGAAAGTGCTGCAGCATAGTTCTCATTAACAAAGGCAAAAAGAGCCACAGCAGCTCCTTACCAACAACTTTAATCACAGCATATGGCATATGCTGCTTAATCTTTGCTAGCCATTGTGAATCACAAATGACCTCATACAGTCCCAAAGCGACTGAAGATGGGTCTGCAAAATCTTTTTATAGGGGTGACACTTTAAGTTATGAGAATTTGTAGTGAAAATGTTAATGAAAAGCAGAAAATTTAAATGAAAACTTGATTTTAATTTGAGGTAAGCATTTGTTACAGCCACTGTGCTTTAAAACCTGTACAGTATGGAGTGAAAATCTAAAGGATAGCTCCAGAAAAAGTCACTGCAGAAGTAGTAATAATACCAGTAACAGAGAGTATACCAGAATTTATATAGGGTTTTCTTTGTAATAACATTTCAAAGTGTACTGCATAATCAGTCCTTTAAAATTCAGTCTCTTTATGAACTACTCAGATATGATGAACTTCAAGATATGCTTTGCCAGCTTTAAGAAACTGTTGCTTTTTATCTTTATAGACAATGTATTTATATCAGCATTTGTTGTGAATCCATTAGCTAAAAAAACCCATGCTCATTAAGGTTCTGCTTCATGTAAATGAGAACTGGCAGCCCAGCATAATGTTTTAGGCAGCTTTCTGATCTCAGCCAAGAAATGCCCAAACAAAAGTAAAATTATAACTGGTAAGGCTAAAGAGATGTGGAAGTTCAGAACACATTTCCATGCTCTAGAGGTTGTAGTGTTTGTAACACACTACAAATGCCAAAACTCTTCAATTAATACTAGTCAAGAGGTAGGGACATTTGTTTATTTTTTACTGGAAATGATGATATCTGAGGGGGTTTTTTCACTTTTGAAACTTCTACTTATTGCAACATCTTACACTCCACATACATTCCACTTACAAATAAAAGGCAATATAACAAATGACAAGTATCATGTCTTTATGGGCATTAAGTCTTTCAGAGAACAAAAATTTAGAATTCATGTTGATCTGAAAGACTTTTATTTGTCAGCTGTCATCTCAGAAACACTGAGTGAAATTGTGTCTCTTTTGCAAGTTCCTTTGGTCTCAAAGCTTTGTGTCAGTGCAGGTACCAAGAAATCTTGATAACAGTATTACAGGAGGAATGTTTCCACCTGACTTAAGTAAAAGGGTGTGTTGTGTGTGACTAGACCTGCTGTTACACAGCACTGGGCTGCAGCTCCTTTGTGTGTGCACGACTGAGCTGCAAACAGTGAAAGGGTCAAAACTGTCCTTCCCTCCCCATGTCACACTGTCTGAACTGAGATGTAAATTAGAGAAAGAAGATATGTATGTCCAAGGGAGCATATGGCTTTCAATAATTTCTTCATAGTGAAGATAGCAGTTTGTTATTAAAAAGATTATTTTTGCATGTTGGTGGAAAATGTTTTTTGCCTAGCATTCTTTGTCAGACAAATTGAAAGAATAAAAATTCTGACCTTTCTCTTTTGCTTTTGAAATTCCACATGTATGTGTATGTGCATTTCCATTTCCAGCTGCTTTCTTACATATTTTTATTGACTGTAGGTAAAGGGAAAAAAGAAAAAAAGCCAGTTTAAAAAATAATTAAAAAAAAAAGGCATAAATGTTTGTCTTTCCAGTATTTCACAGGGACAATGCCCAGAAAATATAAATGAGAGAAAACATTTTAAAAAACATGCTATATGCTCAGCTATATGAGAGTTGCTGTCATTATTCTGACAGAAATATAACAAATGTGTTGAAATAATTTGTAAAAAAACATGCAGGAAAGCACAGTTTAATTTAAAGTAGGATCTTTCATTTAGTCAATCAGATATTGTTGGAAAGAAGTCAAGGGATGATCTCCTTCTCCTTTGCAACTTAAAACATCTCTCTGGCATCCCATCACGGTATTAATTTGTTAACCTGGAGCACATTTGACTTCCTGCTGCTTCCTCTGGCATCTGTGTGGACAGTGATCTCGATATAAATATTAATATATTTAATTAATATAAATATTAAAGTAGTTGCATGAGTGAAGCTGATTGTAGCAAGTGCTGCCCATCAAAGGGAAGTGAGGGAGAGGAATTAAAGCAGATCCACTGACACTCCAGGTTACTGTCTCCAAAAGGTCAAGGCTTTTACCAGATGTGTAGGAGAATTAGAGAGTCTGAGGAGATAGTCTGGCCTTATTTCCCCTTGACAATTCACTAGGGCAATGAAAGGAGACATGTCCCTGGATTCACTTTTTGCCCAGGTTTTCCTTCTGTAGAGCAGTGTGTTTGTAATTCTAGGCTAATTCTGCTCCAGACTAACAGACATTCATGACCTCTGTCCCCTTCTTACCTTACTGTAACCAATACCCTTTTCATTCCCGGTGTGCTATTTGCTGGGAATGGCCAGATGTCTTTTAAATGACATAATGGGAGCAAAACTCTTTCCTAGGTCTCCTAATGCCATAAGAAGTCATTACCTTCATTTCCCACTTGCACTTTTGAAGAGGCATTTTTTAACCCTTTTTATCATTTTTTCCAAATGGTGCAGTATTTTCTTCAAGCAGCCATCCATTCCTGTTGTCTGTGTGCAATTCACAAGGTGTGTAATAAACACTTCCAGTAGTTTGGAAGTGTTTAGAGTGTGGATGACTTAAATCATGATCCATAGCCTGGCTAAAAAGTGTTGTGAAGACAAGGGCCAGTTCTCCCACTGTGAACTCTCTGTCTGCTGCCAAATAGAGCACTCCTTGCTGCCTCTTTTTGAGGGTTGCATTTGTGACTGAGATAGTGGTGAGTAAGAGATCTATAAATGGGTTCTGGTGAGGAGTAAACATCATGTGGCCGTTCACTTTGGAAGCTTGTTGAGTGGGAGGCATTTACTGAACCTTGGTGCACTTGCTATAATCACTGATCTTCTTTGAAGTGCTAATGTCTGTTTTCTCCTGTGTTAAATTACTTCTTATTAAAGAGGATGCCTTAACAGACTTTTGAGGTTAAATATATAGGGCTGGAAGCTATTGAAATAAAGAAAAAAATTATTTAGTGCCCAGGTGATTCATGCATGGTTTTTAATTATATAACATTGGGACAAAACGTGGTCATTTTATTGCATATATGGAGATACAGCCAAAGTCTGGATGGATTTCATGTTCTTTCTTTCAGCTACCATGCTCTCTAAGAACAGAAAACACTGACAACTGGAATTACAAGTGTTTTTTTAAGAATAAATATTTTGTCTGCTTGCTGTTATCTAGTTGGGTGTTTTCAGAGAATAAAGGGGGGATTCAGCACTAAAAACTTTAATTTTGAAAAAGGAAAAAAATAGTGAGATTTTGAAGTTCATTTTTTAATTTGCATTTATTTTTGAAATTGCATCTCTGTTAAATAATTTCTTTTATAAAAATAGCTACTGCTTTTTTCTGTGGTCAGAAACCTCAGGGATCCAGTCTCTTTTATTCCAGGAGCTGACACTGGCATCCGACCGACTGCAATCATAGCCTTGCAGATTCTCAGTCAGGGAATGGAGAAGGTCTTGAGGGCTGAAAAACTCTCTAATTCCATGATTCAAAGCGTTCCTAAGCATCTGCTTATGTCCACCCTTAATCAGAACAACCTTTAAGCATTTGCTCTCGAGTATATTCTTTTTTTAAATGGCTGAGGGTTGCTCAGTGCAAGGTTGATTGGAGCAGCGAGGGAGTCTGGTGATAACCTGCAGCAGCTGAAAGAATCACCAGAGAACATAACTGGGAGGAATATTAATGTGCCATAAGCAACCTGTTCTTGAGTTTGCAGACTCCCATTGATCTCTGGAGGAGTTTGTGCTCTATAAATAGTGTGCCTTTGGGAGCTGGGACAGGGAGAATTGGAGCTGGCCAGTGGGAGGTCTGAGTGGATTAGAGCATCACAGGGAGATAATGGAGGGTCCACTGACTGCAAAGGGAGCTTAGGCAGTAATTATAAGCAACCAGAGAGCAGAGAGTATACCTGAGAGAAAGATAATAGAGTTACCAGGTGTTAAAATAGCACCACTTGCAAGCAGCATGCTTTAGACAAAATTTGAGAAAAGTGGGCTTGGTTTTCCTCAGCACCTGAGCCCTAAGGAAAGATTTATCATCATGGCAACTTGATTTTTGCTTCTTTTGGATGGCAAGTGTCAGGGTTCCTGGGAGCTATAGTTTTTGGTTTTTATTTCTCCTCCTGCTAACTAGCTACTCTTGTAGGCACGTGGTCTCTTAGGAAGGCTGGGTTTCCTTTGGTTAGAGCTGCTGTGTCCCAGTTGTGACTGCAAGAACTGGGCACAACAGGTCTTTTGGTGGGTCCACTGCCTAGTGAGAGACCTGTGTCATGGAAAGAGGGAAGGAGAGAGGTGCTTGCTTGGCTGGATGGGATACAATGCCAGTTTGGACCTTTCAGCCCTGAGGTATTAAGGGATATTGATATTAATATTGATTTCAATGGGAGCTGAAGGTCAAAGGTGTGGGAGCTATGAGGAAACAAAGAAAGGACAAAGAAGTATTTGAAAAAATGGAGCATGTGACCAAAAGTAATCCCATCAACCAGGTTACTTGTCTTATTAGCAACACAGTAATACAGTTTATAAAAATCTTGCTGGTTTAGTTTGTAAACTCACTGATGGCTCCACAGCCAGGCAGGGGCAATAGGGACCTTGCACATGGCCCATGAATCCACCCTGGCCCTCGTGAGTAAAGGACAGCTTCCCCTGGGACTAGCAAAGCCTCTGCCAGACTGACAGACTGCCTGAGCCTCAAGACCACCTCAGGAAAACATCCAGTCCAATGTCCTGCTCAGGTCATAGCTCAGGGCCATGTCCAGTCAGGGTTTGGATATCTCCAAGAATGGGGTCTCCACAACCTTCCTGGACAACCCAGACTAGTGTTTGACCACCCTGATAGTAAAAGAAGATTTATTACTTATTTGGATGAAATTCCTTGTATTTCAATTTGTGCCTGTTGTCTCCCTTCCTGTCACTCAGTGAGGAAAGTCTGTCTCCATCCTTTTTGTACCCAAAGGCTTTGTACCTCTCTTCTTTGTATTACCACAGTTCTTGAGGGCTTTATGTGCCCAGCACAGGATGGCTGTCAGGAAGTATGGAAAGGCTAAACTACTTAAAGGAGATAAACATGGAGCTCCCATGCAAGGCAGATGTCTCCTCCAGGGTGACACCTGCAGAAAGCACAGCCTTAAATCTAAGATGCAGAATCTGCTAGAAAGGTACCAAAAAGAAAAATGTCATCCTAAAAACCAGAATTCTAAATTACAGCTGTCCATCATGCCACAATCAGCTCATGATGTGTTTGGAGGCAGAACCTGTCACTGGCCTATTTCAGCAGAAGGATCAGAAAACACTTGTGATGCTGAGGACCACACTGTGCTCAGATTTGCCTGCTGTGCCCTGCACACTCTTTGTCCTGATACCAAGCTTGAGGCCTCGTGTTCAGTCATAGCCAGCAATGTTATTCACATACCACTTGAAAACAGCCACCCTGTGATACTCAGGAACAGGCACAGTAGATTTTGAAAGAGAAAGGAGAATAACCCTGAATGCTGAAGCACATGGAGAGCATGTGTAGGCAGGAGGTAATTATATAGGACAGGATTACATGTGCACATGTATCCCAGGGAGCCATCAAATACAGCCCTAAACTTGGATTTTGCTTTTGAGATCAGGAAGAGAAATACCTAAAATTACCTGACTGGAAGGAAATTTCAGCTGGAACAGAGCAGTGCATTGCCTTACTGAGCCAGCTGAGATGGCTACATCATTTGACTGCTAATGGCCACAGAGTGCTGGTAGCACTACATGTGGTGTTATGGCCACTTCCCTGTGGGCAATGACACCCTCTCACTTTCTTTCAAGACAAGTTAATTAACATTTGACTTCTTTATTTAAAGGCTGCCATCACTTTCAAGCAATCGGTGTAAGTCATGCAGGGTTTCTCTTAATAGCACCTCTCTTCAGGAAAGAGTTTCTTCTGGAAGCTGAGCAATGCCAGCCTTTTCAATGTCCCTCCACTGTTTGCTCAAATGTGCACAGCCTGCACATGTTCAGGAGCATAAACTCCCTTCATTTTACACATTGTGAGATATAGCAGGTTGTCATTTTTTGTTCTGTCCTGTAATTTCTTCTCTGTTTTCTAAGCATTTGTTCAAGGTTCATGAGTTCAATAAAATTTAACAAAAGTAGACATATTCCTCCACCTCAAATACTTATATCTTAGCTGATTAAAAATATATGATGAGAAAGTTAGTGTCTTGACCTTCTGAAAGTTAATTGCAAAGCCTGTTTTCAGGTTTTCAATATTGAGCTGTCTGGAACCGCTGATATCAATAGCAACCGTGGTATTTCTTAACTTCAAAGAGAACAGAAATAGGCCCTATGCTGGGCTTCAAATTAGCTGTGACTATGCAGGAAAGAGTCACTGTGGACAGGTCAAAGGAAACTGCTCACCATCCCCAGACAGAAGCTAAGTGCCCTCCCAACCTTGCTTTAGATAAATAAATAAATCAGTGGGATTTATGAAAAGAACCCAGAAAATACTTTGCTACTCTGTCTAGAATACTGTCCTCAGTGCTGGTCAGTCATGAGAATTAAGGGAGAAATAGGGGAGAAGTGGAGTTGTGACAAAACTAGTTACAGGAAGATATACACTACTGAAAGAAGAGAGGCTGAAAATTCCCCAGGACTATTCAGTTTGGATGGAGTCTCACCAGTGAAGACTCTAATGAGCAGAACAAAAAAGGCAAAAGAAGAGGATAATCAAAGCAGTTAAAAAAATTAAAACGCACAGACATATATATATTTATCAGTAAGTAGTACTTAATGGTAAAATTAAATACCATTTGATTTTTATGACTTGGTGCATCCCTACAGCCTGCAACATGGCCACACTGCTGATCCATGGTGGGCTTTGCCTCCTGTGCCTGCTGGAGCAGTGGCAGGGCTGGAAGGGCTGGACCTGCCCAGCTCCCACTCTGCTGATGGGCAGTGGGGTGGGGCAGAGCCCCAGCACCCTGCACCAAGGGCAAAACTCCAGGCTTTGAAGGCCTCAAGTCTTGGCAGAATCATGAAGTTTCATCAGACAGAGGTCTGGAGAGTAGGTGGGAAAAGCTAGTGGATCACAAAGATTTGTATTCTCTGAGCCTGGCTGTAAACAAGTGCTGTCAGCAGAGGAAAAATTGCAGATCTGGGGAGTGTCCTCCCCCTCACAGCTTTTCTGCATGGTCTGAAAATGCCTGTGAGTGCACTGGTAATGATTAACTTCTGGTCTTGTATTTGCTGCACAGGTCTGACAAGTGAAACTGAATGGATTCCAATGAATGGAGAAATTTCAAATATTTTATATATTTGTATGAAGACTCTGAACTTCCCAACTCTTCAGTACCCCATAGGAAGTATCTTCTTTGTACATTTATATCAATGTTTTCTTGTTGTCCATTTTGTTTAACATAGGAAAGTAGTGCTGAAATAAAACAGAACAAAGCAACTAGCAATGACTGTGTGAATGTACAGGAATGTTTTTGACCTGAGAATGGGGCGTAGTGTAATTTGAAGTTTGAGCAAAAATAGAAGAAACTTTAAAAAATACATCATTATTTTCAATTACTTTGGTTTCTTTCTTTTTGAAAAATGTCAATGTGTACAAAAGAGTTTTTAAATGACTTCACAAAATGCAGAATAAATGAGGAATATAACATGTTATGTCCTGTTGTGAGTTCCTAGTTATAGAAGAGGAATTATGTATAATGTGTAATAAAGGAAATGAAAATATTAAAAGCAATGGTTTTTCTGGTGAGTTGAGCTGAATTCTTCTTTTGTTGTAGAGACAAAATGTTTATTTTCCTCCAGAATGTAAAATGCACTTCTGTTCTGCTACTTATGCATCACCTTTATACAATGAATATTCAAGATGGAAGGTAGCTGACAGAAAACCTGCAACCTTTATTCAAATAAACAGTCTTCCAGCCTTGATGGAACATGTTCATGAATACAGCTTGAAGGATCATTATCTTCAAAAGTGAAAATCAAAAGGAAACACTGGGATATGGATGCTGGGCTAAAATAATATATGATCACAGCACCTTTTACATGGAGTGATTAATCCTTGGTGCTTGCTTTATATGGACTGTACATAAAAGAAAACTGTTTGATGCATACTCTATTTTTGGAAATGAGATCTTCTTGTTAGAGAAATTTAATACACTGTGTCTCCTTGTTCTCTTTTATGTTACTTAATGTAAAGGGATATGAGGAGCTGTTTTTAATAATATTCTTCTAATGCTGATTGAAACTATTCTACATACTCTGAAACTCTCTGCCTGGCTCTTGTTTATTCAAACAAAATAAAGATAATTATTCTGGTTAGAAAACAGATTTCAAGTCGAATAGTACTTACAATGACATGCATTTAATTCTTGTTTGCTCCATCAGATAATACAAGAGCTAACTGAAATTATTTTTGAATTTTAAGTTTCCATATATTTGCATTACTTTGTACAGGAAATGAGAAAGGAGCTGTACTCTCTGCAGCTCAATTAAAATGACATTCTTGTATTTTTTACTTTGAATATGCAACATCAACATTGCTTACTGTCCTGCTTCATCCTTACATGCTCTGATTTCCCTTAATGCATTTCATGGAGGTGAACATCCCTGAAGGACAGGTTGAAATGGAAATGTCAAGAGATGGAATGAATCAGGAGCACCTTTCATTTACATCCTGATGAGATTAACATGTCTGTTGAATCGAAAATGAACAATTTTCCCCAACATTGCATTATCAGTCACTGATATTGGACTGCATTGTTCCTACCAGTTCAGAAATGATAAAAAGGAGAAAACACATAATCCCTTGATCCAAAAGCACACTGAAGGTGAAATGAGCCAGGGCCTTAGCTTTTGTTTTCTTTACTCACTTAAAAAATACTAATTTCAGAGAACTGGGGAAAGGTAAAGCCTCATTTCCCCCCTCCTTTTATAGTTAGGAAACTTCACAGTGGAAATTCCAGGGAATGGAGAGAGCTGGGACCACATCCCAGTCTTCACACCTGAATGTGTAGGTGAAAGAAAAAATCCCATCCCTGACAGAGAAGTGTGGTTCTTTTGCCATATTTTGAATCCTTGCTTTCAAATGGAGGGGGTACCACCAGGGGCCACTGAAACATCTTCAGAGTGGGGAGGAACCAGTCAGAGGCAAAGAACACTTTTCCTGAGCTTTGTTTTTATTTTAAATTAAAATTCTTTCACTTCCTTGAGACTGGCAGCTAATGGGGAGTGGGGATCAGTGAGAACCCTGAGTTAAGTCTTAGGAGTACAAGAAATCCCTAATAAAACATGGAATTAGCAACCAAGTACTAGGAAGAAAAGGAGGCTGTGAAGACTCTCTGTGTCTCAGCTAGCAAACAGTTTACAACAGGTCTGAGCCATCTTGTGCTAGTGAGGTTATCTTTCATCTAAGCTGTATAAAAGGATCTGACTGTAGGGCACACACAGGCCAGTGAAAGATGCCCCAAGCAACTCTGCAGTCTAGTACTAATGGTATGGAAATTCTATCCCCCAGATGTTAGATTTTGGCACAAATTTAGGTAAAGATTGAGGTCTTATAAAGAAGAACAAGCACAGAAATACATAATAACAGGTCATGCTAAAATCATGCCCATTTCCTGTGGTCACATGGGAGTCTTTGTGGATATGAGCCAAACTCACTGACAGATGTGTATTAACACCTCCCTAATGAGCACCCCCAGAGAGGAGCCAGAGGAATGGCTGCACCAAAGCAAACACAGCTGAAGCAGAGACCCCCTCCACCTCTATCCCTGACCTGTTCAGTGGAGGACCCATGGTATGAAGCTGGATTTATAAAACTCCTGGATTTCAGTGTCAGCCCTGTGCCCTGGTCTCTGTACAGTGCTGGGTGAGAGTAAATCAAAGGGACAGCACTGTGCCTGTGTCACCAAGCACTGGGCATGAAAGGTGGGGAAAGCTTCCTTTGTTAACTCTCTACCTGCTCTGCATTGTAAGGTTTTTTTTTTGTCCTAATGCCAAGAAAGGGATTTTTTTAGTCTAAGATAAACTGCTCAACAATGTTGTAGCAATATGTTCTGTTAGAAAAAGCCAGAAATAGGTATCATGCAGTGCCCACAGCAAAGGGTTTAGTCTAATGAGACAGCAAGACACCAACACATTTGGGGAAAGAGTTTTAATCACTGGCCACTGAACAAAATCAAACTCTAAGGATTTTTCTGATTATCTGCACAGAAAAATCCAAACACATTTAGCTTAGAGGTAAAGATAAAAACAGAGGTAAAATAATAATGATTACTGTTACCTGAAAATTTTGGGGAGTTTGAATGTATTGGTTACTCTGGTTTAACTACTTTCAGTTTAAAGATTATATGGCTTCTGCATTTCTGAGGCAAATAGTGTTATTTGTCTTAAAACTCTGGAGGCTTGGATTTATGCATTCATTTGAATTATAGAACTAAACTGGTAGTTTTGTCTTTTCTGTGATAGTGTAAGCTAGTAGTAAAAGCAAGTAGTTAAAAAAAAAAAAAGCAGTAAAAGCAAGGCCCCACTGTACTGCTTTACATACTGTATCAGTAAAACATCTGTAGTTACATGCAACTGTGTTTATGGATGTGAGTTCCCCAAATCAAAGCCTTGAGGCACAGTTCATTGAGTTCAATGGCATCTCACCAGGACTCTGCTCAGTGTACTCACAAGGGTGATACAGAAGGTCCTTTTATTTATCTCTTTTTTATGCAGTCTGTAAATTATTTATGAGAAGGCATTCAAAAATCTGGCACTTTGGCCATTTTTTATTAGAAAAAATTGATGTTGAGAGAAGAGAATCACAGAAGATGGTCCAAGGAAAATAGTTGTATTTTTTCTTTAGCTTTAGGGGCAAAATATTGAAACAATTTTCTTTTGCCCGTGTGACTAAAGTCCCAGTTT
The DNA here is from genome assembly GCA_013400855.1 of Buphagus erythrorhynchus. NCBI lineage: Eukaryota > Metazoa > Chordata > Aves > Passeriformes > Sturnidae > Buphagus > Buphagus erythrorhynchus. The sequence goes on from VZTT01021728.1 coordinate 27,031, forward strand.
CTCTAATGTGTGCATATTTAATTTGAATGAGTTTTTGCAGATTAAATAATGCATTTGGAAGAAAGATCCTAATTTTGGTATTTGGGCTGCCTAGTATTATTGGTACATGAATAAATATAAAAGAAACTTCCCCTAAAGCCAGTTTTTCAGTCCTCAAAAAATACTGCAACCCCAAGATAAAATATTCAGAGACTAAAAAACTGAGGGTTGGATATAAGATCAGTCAAACCTGGTAAAATCCAGTTTTCCCATATCTTTGAAAGAAGTTTAAAGCCATTTATAAAATCAGCACACCTATCCATATATTATATTTACTCTCTACTGCATTATTTTGCAGTAATCTATGAGGTAGATGCTTTCAAAGGCATCCTACAGAAGACTGGTGACTGACTGCAAGTGCAAGTGAAGTGAGAGTGCTCTGGCCCTGATACCAATTGTGGGTTTCTTAAGCACTGGTGGATGCTAAATCTTGTCTGGTAACTAATTAAATTTGATTCTGTCTGGTTGTTATACTGTGAAAAGTGATTTAATCCTTTGCTGTATCTTTCTTGAAACTGGAATTAAATTTGTCTTTCTTACAGATGCTGCATCCATAGTGAATGTTTTTTACAGGTACTGTGTCGCCCTGATTTTTTAAGATGCTCAATGCCTTCTGATGTTTTCATTCCTGTTACCAACTTTCTCACGCACTTTCTGTAAACAACTCATGGGTGTTCATTCTTTCATGTAGGTGGAGAGAGTTGATGGACTGTTAGTTTGTCCAGTGTCGTTGGAGAGGTGGCACTGTCACCCTCCAATCCACTGTCACCTTTGGAAAATTATATATATGGAGTCAGAAATTAAACTTCCTCTCTTTTTCACCTTTCGAGTTGCAGTGTGCAGGCGTCGTGTTTTCTCGTGTCCTATAGCGACTGTACTGCAATAGTTTCTGTTGAGAGTAATCTTCATCTGATGCAGTGGTTCTTCCTTTCCATCTAATGCTTTCCTAGCTGAGCAGTTGCAGGGTTTTAGTGGTCCATAACACATCTCCCTTCCAGCAGGAGACTGCCAATCCAAGCTCTGGCATGAGTAGAAATGCAGAAGTCAGCATGCAGCTGAACTGCACATTGTAATGATGCAGTACATTATCTTCTATCCTTAGCTGTTGACCATATGAGGCAAGTTTGGACACAAAGGGCAGGATTCACACATTTTTTTGGGCATGAGGAGGATCCATGTGAGTGGATGCCAGGGGTTGACACTGGTCAGCTGCCAGGCACCCACCAGAGCCACTCTCTCACTCTCCTCTGCAGCTGGACAGAGGAGAGAAAATAGAATGAAGGGTTCAGGAGTTGAGGTAAGGACTGGGAGAGATCACTCATCAAATACCATCAAGGGCAAAGCAGGTTCAGCTTAGAGATATGAAGAGAATTTATTGCTAACAAAAGCAGAGCAGGATAATGAGAAGTAAGGTAAATCCTTAAAAACACCTTCCCCCACCCCTCCCTCCTTTCAGCTCCACCTCCTGCTCCAGCAGTGCAGGGAGACAGGGAATGGGGGTTATGATCAGTTCATCTCCTGTGGCTTCTCCTGCTGCTCAGGGAGAAGAATCATTCCCCTGCTGCACCGTGGGGTCCCTCCCATGGCAGACAGTTCTCCATGAGCTTCTCTAACCTGAGTCCATCTCACAGACCACAGTCCCCCCCAAACTGCTGGGGCATGGCTCTCTTCCCACGGGGTGCAGTCCTCCAAGGACAGGCTGCTCCAGCCTGGAGCAGGGCTCCTCTCTCCACAGGTGATCCACAGGGTCACAGCCTCCTGTCAGACATCCCCCTGCCCTGGTGTGGGCTCCTCCACAGGCTGCAGGTGGATTTCTACATCCCCATGGATCTCCATGGATGCAGGGGCACAGCTGCCTCACCATGGGCTGTACAGGGGCTGTAGGGGAATCTCTGCTCCAGCACTTGGAGCACCTCCTGCCCCTCCTTCTGCACTGACCTTGGTATCTGCAGAGTTGTTCCTCTCACATGTTCTCAGTCCACTCTTCTCTGGCTGAAAATGACAACTGTGCCACAGTTTTTGTTTTCATTTCTTCTTAAATATATTATCACAATGGTGTTACCACCATCTCTCATTGGCCCAGCCTTGGCCAGTGGCCCATTCATCTTTGGAGCCATCAGGGATTGGCTCTGCCAGACATAGTGGAAGCTTCTAGCAGCTTCTCACAGGAGCCATCTCTGTGTCCCCCCTGCTACCAAAAGCCAGGCCATGCAAACCCAATACAGTAAATCAACTCATCAAGTGCAGGAGAACAGTGCCAGTGGGATGAATTCATAGAAAATGAGCTGTGGAAGGTGGGGCTGAGAGGCAGAAGACAGCCTAGGTGTAGAAAACAGGTTGGGGAGAAGAGTGATTTCAGGTCTCCCATAAGGTAGATGAAATATTCTTCTAAGCAGCTGGGAGAAATCTCACAATCTCACTAAAGACTGGCACTTTTTCTCATGGGGGCTTTCAACTTTCCAGTTGTCTGCTGAAAATACACCAGAGCAGAGAGGAAAGAGCCCAGGAAGTTCCTGGGATATGCAGAAGATGACCTGACACAGCTGGTGAGTGAGCTACCCAGGGCAGGTGCCCTGATGGACCTCTTGTTAGTGGACAGAGGGCTCGTGGGTGATGTGATGGTTGCAGGGTGTCTCAGGCAAAGCCGTCATCAAACAATAAAAGTTTTTGATTCTTGGAGAAGGAGGGGGACCAGCAGAACTGTCACCTTGGACTTCCAGAGGAAACTGGTCACTAGTGGTAACCAAGGGCTCAGTTTTGGGGCCTGTTTAATATCTTTATCAACTCAGTCATTTTTTAGATGACATCAAGCTGGGTGGGAGTGTTGATCTGCTGGAGGGGAGGAAGGCTCTGCACAGGGATGTGGACAGGTTGGATTGATGGGTTGAGGCCAGTTGTATGAGGTTCAGTAAGGGGAATTACCAGTTCTTTCACCTGGGTCACAACAACCCAAGGCAATACTCCAGACTTGGAGAAAAAATGGATGTAAAGCTATGTGGTGGGCAACAGTGGCTGGAAATGAACCAGCATCCACTCAGGTGGCCAAGAAGGCCAATGGCACCTGGCCTGTGTCAGCAACAGTGTGGCAGCAGGAGCAGGGCAGTGACTGTCACCTGTACTCAGCACTGGTGAGTAAAGTGTTAAATCCTGTGTTAAATCCTGTGTTAAATCTCACTACAGGACGGACACTGAGGGGCTGAATTGAGTCCAGAGAAGGGCAATGGACATTGTTTAGTGGTGGACTTAGCAGTGCTGGGTTAAAGGTTGGACTTGGTGAAACTGTCTTTTCCAAACTAAACTACAGTTTAGAATCTAGAATCTGTGATTCTAAAATCCCTGCTGCCATACCACTTCTTCTTCCCCAAATTTTTGAACAGACAGCTCAGCAGGTTCACCCAGGCAGGTCTGGCAGGTCCAGCAGGTTGGTGAAAGATTTGTGCTGGACTGAACCATGAGAGATAAATGCTTAGAGGGGGCCAAAGACTTGAGGAAAAATCTTAAGGCCCTTTGTATTGTTATTGTTACTAAACTTAGGAAAATCATCTTTCTCCTTGCTTCCCCCCAGCAGTCCCTGTGTGTGCTGAGGTGCTGATTTGGAGATGCTGCTGAGCAATGGAAGAAACAGCAGGGTTTGGATAAATAGGGCTCTACTTCTCAGTGTTACTGGCTGCTGTCACTGTTGCTGACAAGTCTGGCCCTGGTCTGGCGACCTAGAATTACAAGAGTCAGGAGAATATCCAGATTTGTGTTTTCCCACAGCAACTAGGTAAAAAGCACAGATTCTTAAATGTCTTATGACACAGACAGATAGCAAACGCACATACACACACAAAATCAAATAAAACAAATAAAGTCCAGTGCCCTGTGAAGCACACAGTGTCCTCCTCCTCCTCCCTCTTTCCATGACACGTGTCACTGGAGCTGGGGTATGGTTTGCCAGCCCTCTGGCCTTCACAATGTTCTCGGCACTTCTCACACACTCCCTGCATGCACATCCATACACTCATCCTCTGTTTTTATTGCTGAAGGTTATCAAGGGTACATGAAGGCCTCCAATGCCCCTTTCTATGGCCAATTTAGATCTCTCAGATAATCTCCTGTGAGGTCACCCACCTCTTCTAAATGTCATGCACGCATGTGATCTGAAGGCCTTCACAGTCTGTCCTCATGCCTGAATGGCATCCCAGTGACTCAGCCACTAACACCTCTGAATGAGGCCACCCCTTAATTCCCTGCTATGGCTGTTTCTCCAATAAAATGTTACTGAGCATCCTCACTCTAGGAGGGGGCAGTGCGAGGGGTAAGATCTCTGCAGACATTGGGAAAATGACACTGGACGGCACCACATAGTTGAGAAAATTCATTTGACATCAAATTCTTAAAGTCATGACTCAAATGGGACATGTGGGCTCTTCCCTAGCCCTTGAGAGGAGAGGAACATGCTCTGCCTACGTGACACATCCAGCAAGGCAGCTGAAATCAGCTTTTTCTGACCTAAACCCAAAGGCTGAGTCAACTGCAGGTGTAAATGAAGCTCTGCTGGTTTGCACCATGGATTTATCACCAGCCTCCACCTGGAAAAGAGCCCCAGCAGACCATGAGCTCTGCAGGAGCCTGATTCAGAAAGACCTGAGGTGGGACCACAGCCTCCAAAACCCCTTCCTGCTGGGATGGAGACAGGCCAGGAAGGCTTCTCTCCTTCCCTCCTCTTCCCTCCAGCAATTCCCAGGCTCTGCTGGCCTGGTCTCTCTTGGGATTGCACCCATCTAGCCTGCTTGGTTGAGGCTTCCTGCCCTGCTGTTCTTCAGGCAGGTCCTCACATCTGTGGGGGGAAAAACCCAGTGCCCAGCATTTCTAGTCCTCCCCACAAAGCTGGGACTATCTCATCCCTCCGTGAGCTTCCTTAGTGTGACTGTGTTTTCCTCCCTGAAGTCATTCTGTCCTGCTGGAGCAGCAAGTGAACCAGCACATTGGGGACGTGATTTTGCATTGCAGGATTTCAGGAAACACAATGTATGTCAATGTGGAGGCATAATTCCTCCAGAATTTCTTGTATCCCAGCAGCCTCACTGGTGTTGCATCGTCTGGCAAACCTTTACCAAGAGCAGCTTCCAGTTACTCAAGGGGGTCTTTCTTCTGCACCTCTTTCAACTTGGTGTAGTAAAGCATTAACCAGGTAGAAGAATATGGCTGTTGTTAGTCTTGCTTATTGGGTTTTTTTTGGCTTAGTGATATTTTGCACATCTTGCTCCTTCTCTTCAAGAAAAGAGAGAAGAAAGTGGCATCCAGAAATGCAAATTACTAATATCCAGAACAACAATATTTCTCCTCTACCAATCTAAAAAAGAAAGTTACCTGTTTTATTTATCTTTATGTCATGTAGGAGAAAAGACAAGAAAAAACAGCTCTGACATCAGTGGTAGGGAAGCTCATTTCCGCACTACTGCATTCAGTTGTCAAAAATGCATTTTTATGGATCTATCTCAGCAGAAGTTCTCAAGTGATGACATCCCTGGGAAGCAGTTTTATAAAGAGCGGTGGTGCTGGGCACTGACCTTCCAATGGCTCTTCCTGTGAAGAGAGGCAGTGCTTTCAGGCAGACACTTTGCATGCCCTTTGTCCTGTGCATTTTCAGCTTACTGACATGCTTAGTAAAATTTGCAAACAGCAATTACAATATCTCCAAAGCACCACACACCAGCATGCATTCCAGGCTTTCTCCTATTTAAAGCTTTTGTTTTTCAGTAAAGCACCTCTATTTAGAAAATCGCTTGTGTGAATCACCAAGGCCTGAGGACTTTGTGACTGAACACTTATTAGAAGCAGAAGATCCTTAAGTACAGCCCTCAGAGGGATTCAAAATGCCATCTAACCCATCTCCTTGCCTGCAGGCAGATTTGTAAGGAATATATTCTTTACAGTACACTTTAAAGATGATGCCATGGATGGTGGCCACCTCACAACCTCCCTAGGCAACTTGTCCTAGCCTTTTGTTATCTTTACTGTTAGAAACTGTTCCCTAATTTAAGGCTGTTATTATTGACCTGCATATACATAACATATATCTGTGATATTGCATGTTATGCCTCTGCAGGAAACATACGACACTCAGTAGAGCAATCAAATTGGAAAATTATGACAACCATATCAGTTTCCATCCTGGAGGTGAGAAAGCAAACCCTGTATTTCCCAAGACATGGTTGACCTACATGCAAGGGGATCCTTGGTCTCTTGTGATTTTTCTAGGTCAGATGACAAAAATAATGAGTCTTAAAGGAAAGTGAGCTGGTTCTTGCTGAACCCAAGCAAGAAGGATTGCACTCAGAAGTAGTGGTTCCCACTCCTGGGAGGCTCCACCTTCTCTAATGCCACTAGAGAACAGACCAAAACCAAAACAAGGAAAAAAAAGGAAGAGGATAGATGACTAAAAGTTTAAAAGTCAAACCCCAAACCGCTTCACCATGCAGAAGGTGTAGCTCAGAACACATTTTATTATCTTCACAAGCAAGGAGCCCAAATAAGTATGCAGTGATTGGTGAAATTAGAAATTATGCAGTTCAAAAGCAAAGAGTCAGCATGAAAAGAGCCAAGGCACAAAGTTGGATTATAGCTTCCCCAGCAATTCTCCTGGTTGGAATTTTTGGTCATGATGAGATGAAAGGTAAGTATAAGAAATACTGATAGAGGTTATTTCATGTCTGAATAGTCTTAGAAAGTTGAGACTAGTAGTTGAGTTGGAGCTTTTCTGGAGCTACATGTTCCCACATATAGTTGGAAGGACTAAAGTTGTTGTGGAAAACTGGAACCTTTTTTTATTTTTAATACAAACTTTCACCACTAATAACAATCACAAGAAAATCCTTTTCTCTTCCTTCCATCCACATTTTTTAAATGAGAAAGTAATTCTAATTTCCTGTCATACCATTAGCACCAACACATCAAACCCATCCAAAAGGATAAGCAGGATGAAGACATCTATTTTCATCATGGAACACATAAGCTTTTAAAAATAACATGCTGAAATGGGCCAAGGGGAGAAGAACTTTACCCCTCCATCCTTGCACATACGTCCCATAGTGATGCCTGCTTTTATGGCAGTGGAGGCTGCCACAGGAAGCCAAGGTTAAATAGTTTAAGGTTGAATAGCCTGGCTCCCCTTGGAGCTAGTATTTGTGACCTTTAGAAGACTGTGCAAACCAGAAGCTGGTGAATATTTGTTTCTGAGAGAAACCCAAACAATTAAGAGCAAAAAGATTTATTGACTGCAGTGACTGACAGCAGTGGCCTCATGGGAGGGCAGTTTCCAGCACTTTCTGAGTGTTTCAAAAGTGCCCATTGCACACAGCATTGTCCTGAACAAATCAGATAGTTTGGTGCCACCTTGATAACAGAATCACTGCATTTTAGTAAGCAGGAAGGACATTGTCATGAGGAGCAATGGCCACTAGGATTGTTTAGCTGCCTGACAGGACCTTGGCCTCTAACTGCTCTTTCTGCCTTTGAAAGTGACCTAATACTTTTCTTTCTGATGTTTTAGCTATGCCTATTTATCCTCTTGTCTTTTTAGCTGAGAATTTCAGTACATGGGAAACCAGAAATGGCCTATAGGAACTGAAGTTCTCTGCAGTACTTTTTTTTCTGGACTTATGGCAATCTGTTGCAATTCCATAAGCTGTAGAAATGCAGTATTTTCTCCAGTAACTCTTACCTTAAAATATGAGGAAGATCAGGAGAATGCCTGATCTGACTAGCAGGGAAAAAAAAAATCAACCTCTTTGTCATTTAATTAAACATTTCCAGAGGTTGAAGCAGTAGGAAACAATACTGCTGCTGAAGTAACCCAGGTGAGATCAGCAGGAGCACCCACATAACACTGGTGTCTGAGGACTCTGCTCCCTAAAGCATCAGTGAAGGCTGCAGAATGGGAACATCCTAGCATGGATTTTTGCTACCCTTCCCCATCCTTGCTCACCAGGGCCTGCTCAGGCCATACAAGCCACTGATAATCTCTACACAGCAAGGGTTAACCCATTAAAAATAAAGTGCTGTAGGTAGAAACTCACCATTCTCTCTTCTATAGCAGATAAGGGGCTCAGTAGTAAAGGGTCTGATCTTTAAAATGATCTTTATTCTAACAGGACCATTGGGAGTTGATTATATCCTGCATATCAGGTGAGAAAGCCAGCATATAAGGTTGAAAAATTAAGCTGAGACAGCCTCCCAAGCTTCCCTGTGCTAAGAAAGTTGTGTTTTTGCTTGTTCCAGAGTTGATGGCAATATTTCTATTGGCTTTGAAGGAAACAAAACCGGTCTCTATTTCCATATAACACTGTAAATTTTGGACTGAAAAATACTTATTCGACCACAAAGTTCATTTGAAGAAAATTGCAAAATATAGCTCCTTGCAGAAGATCTGTTAGACTTCTAACAGCAATTTTATATCATCAAAGGCAAATAAACCTGCTTGGGGAAAAACAGACAGGTGATTTGTGTGGTGACTGCTTTCATATTCTGTCTATAATTTCAACTTGCAGCCTCTAAACCACTGTCAGGAGTAGTAGAAATATCAGGTTGTGCAGTTTGTTTGCACAGACTGTTTATTTTACATGTACAGCTGGTGTGTGTCAAAAGTGAGTGGATATGGCTATTTCAAGGTAGGTCCTGAACTGGAGTGTTTTCTTTCCAGATAGTGTAATCTTCAAACCTTGGAAATTATGTTAGGATGCTGATGTTGGGAAGTATGGGAGAATTTACTTAATACAATCCATTTTTTTATAAGTTTTGACGTAGCTGTTGTAATGAACTGCTATACCAGCAGTGCACAGTGTCTGCCTGCATAATGATGGGCTGGAAGTCTGCCTCCAGTCCAGTTTCCTCCAGTCTAGTTGTAAAGTTAATATTTTGACTTTTCTTTTGGTGATTTTTGTTTTTGTGTTGGTTTGTTGTTTTTTTTTGCCAGGGCTGTGGGCATATTCATATGTTACTGTGAGCTAAATGAAGGTGCAGGCAGATAGATTATCTACTGCTCTACATATATAATTACCTTTTGAAATCAGGTTTCTTCTGACCACATTTGTCATTTTCACAGTGCAAATTCAGGAAATTTTCTTTGTGGTAACTTGCTTGTTGGACCATAGTTCAGCAAAGAGGAAGACTGGAAGAGGACAAAAGGTAGGGATACCACAGTTGCATCCTTTCAAGATGGTCAAGTTGGCCTAAAATACTGCAATGCTGTCCTTGAATGACCTCCAGAGCATATTAATTATGAAATTACACGTAATTTTTTAAAAATTGAGGCATATACATTTATTTTTATTCTCTTCCTCCTTTGAATCCTAGGATATCCAATTGACAGGATTGTGTGGTAGTTCCATTTAACCACATTTCTCACTGAACTTCAGCTCTCATTAGCTCAGCTCTCATCCTCCCCTTGGACATGACTCTGTTGGGATCAGAAGAGGTTCCTTGACACCAGCACTGCTTTCTTAAATGGAGGGGGAAGGTGCTACTGTACTGTGTGAGCACTGAGAATTTTCTGGCAGAACCTGGCATCCTGCTGAACTGCATTCCCCACCATCACCCCCAAAGCCACTGTCTCTTTACTGCAGGAGGAGTTTGCCAGTCCACCCCAGACCACACCTGGGGCTGACCTGCATTCCTGAGGAGGGTCAGGGATGCACCTTGCCCAGGTGCCCTGCNTGGCTGACCTGAGGAGGAGGAGGAATGCTGCTGAGGAGGGTCAGGAATGCACCTTGCCCAGGTGCCCTGCTGGGTGCCTTGGCAAGGCTGGAGTGGTGCATCCAAGGGCTGCTGACTTACAGTGTCAGACAAGTCCCATGGTCCAGCTGAGAGACACCACCTGCCCTGGAGAGATGGGCCAATGGACAGGTAAGTCTTTGCAGTATTGGGAAGGTGTTTTTCTTTTAGACATTTCAAAGTTTGTGTTTTCCCCCCAGAGAGTTTCAGGTCCATCTGTCCTCTTTGCCTGCTTTTTCTTCACTTGTTTACAGTTTCCTTTCTTGAGTGTGACAGAACTGACATAGAGCAATGATTTTCCTGCTTCAGGCAAAATGCAAAGGTCCCCTGAAAACTCTGGTTTTGCACCAGGAAGATGCTGCTGCCCTGTCATGCCAGGTGCACACTGCTGGGGCTCAGGGCATGAGTGGTCACTCCCTTCAAGAGTCACTTATGTCAATCCTTATCCTAGACAGATGAGACCAAGATAAACTTGCTGAATATAGAAGAGCCTTTCAGGCTGTTTTGGGCATGCTATGTGTTTTTTCTGTGCAGGCAAACCTTTGCACTTCCATGACAGAGTCAATATTTGCATTGTTCCTGTCATAAGAACTCTAAATTAAAATTAATGAAAGTGATCTCATAGCACATTAGTTCTTGGAGAGTGCCTTGGAGATGAGGGGTTTGGCTCACTGCTATCCATAATTTATGTTCATGCCCAGTTGGCATCCAGATCATACCACAGAAAGAGGGGAGACAACAGAAATCCTTTACAGTCTTCTAGGACTGAGGCTTGGGGAAGAAAATTTGGTATACACACTTTCTGTAACTACCCTAGGAATTTCTTTCAGGAGTGGAATTTAGAGACTGTGTCTGGTGTGGAGGGAGTTGTCTCTCTCCCTGTTTGGTAAGCAGGGCCTCCAGTACCTTATGGCACTATGGACTATGCCACTATGGCTCTGAGATCAGCCTGACAATTGATCAGAGAGGCTTGCTAGTCACACACCAGTCAGTAACTCATGAGAATTAAGGGGGTAAATGACACACATTCCATCAATGCCTTTGTCACACTTCAGAATGGCTTTATTCAGTCAGGAGTCATTGAGGAAAAAAAGCCCTCTAGACACCTGGTGGTTTGTCATCCACCCTTCATCCTTTGGCATGTGCAATCAATTCACCCATGGGTGCTCTCCCACTCTCAAACCTGAGAGCTTGTGAGTAAGTGAAAAAGGATCAGCGTGTGCAGGTGCAATCCTTTCAGTCCCAAGGATAAGCCTGAGACTTACACAGCATGGAGGGACCAAGTCCAAGTCACTAGGTAATGTGGTGGTGCAGCTGACAGTGATCACAACAATGATGACAGTAGTGTACAGACTCTAGGAACACTTTTAGTGATCAGCTGAGTGTAGACATCGGGATCTCCTTATCCCATGCAGTATCAGCAGCTGATTACTCTGTAACCTTTACTTTGCTGATCAGCAGTCCATGTCTCAGAGAGCATTTGCTTGAATGTGAATTAGGAAACCAAAGAGGATGGTGGAGCTGAATCCTCACAGCTTATGTGAAAAGCACCTTGGTTTCAGAGACATACAGCTTTACTTCAACACTGCAGCTTTACTTCATCTCTACGGAGTCACAACACAGGAAAATGTCAGAGGAGTTTTCTCCTCTGTGGTCTCAGAGCACTGGTTGCTCCTTACATCTCTATCCCTATGAAAACTCATCCCCATTCTAATTACCAGTAAATGCATTCAAAGACCACTGACCTGTTCCCATTTCCTCACCCCTTTTCCTAACCGGAGGTGTGCATCCCAGTCCCAGGGGGTTTGTGCTGGGTACAGGCCAGGTGCAGGGGGCTGTGTGCAGGAGGCAGTGCTGGGAGCTGCTGGCTGTGTGTGCCCAGCTGGGGCAGGAGAGAGCCCAGCTCTCCTGCCAGCAGTGGTCATACAGCCCAAAGCTGCAGCTTGTACCCAAGCAAATAAAGGTTGGGAACCCAGTTCAACCAGCCTCAAGGTCTCTGGGAGGCAGGAATGCCACATGAGGGTCAGAAATGTTCCTTTTATAGCAGGGGGCTTCCATACTTGCAGAAGGGACCCATGAGCAGAGCAGCTTCAGCTAGGGCTGTACATACCCATGCTGTGCAAAGTCAGCAGCCAGAGATGTCTGTGAGCATCCCTGAGCTGGATGCAGAGGGAAGATCCCCCTGGGCAGGGGTTGCAGGTCTCTCTCTGCCCCAACAACAGCACAGGCAGCACTGCTTGCCCAGGGGTGAAAGCCAGGGCTCAATGCAGAGCATCTCTGGTGCCACCTGGCCATCACAGGAACAGATGAACCCCAAGCAGCCCTCCACCCTCAGCTGTGAGATGCTGTGAAAGCTATTAGTGCATCTGCTCTGAAATGGGCTCATTAAAATACACATTCTCCTTCATTATCCTGTGGCTGCAGTGCCTGACTCATCCCACTGCAGTTGCTCTGGAATGGGAACCCAAGTTAAACATTTTCCAATTTGTTTTTTATTCACCAGGGAAGCTCATGTCTAACCCACTGAAGTGGCAATGGAAGCTGGAACAACATCTGTCTTCATGGAAGGCAAACGAAACCTGAAAAAAACAGGGAGAGGAAATAAATGAGGCACTGTCTGATTGAAAGCCTGTTATTTCATGTTGCCTTTCATAATTTGACAAAGGATACTTTCTTGCACAGGTGTAGTTAGTGCTCAAGTAACCCAACTGGGACATGGCCACTCCCAGCCCAGGTGTGCCCGTGGTATTTCCTCCTTTCCTCCTGATTTTCCCTAGAACCACAGAAGAGTTCCACACAGTCTTGCACAAGCTTTGGCTGGGGTTCCTGCTCTGACTCCTGACCATACCAAACCTCTCTTCTCCCCAGAGGCAGATGGAGCCTTGCACTCAAAGTTTTTGCTGTGTCCCCAGACAGCCCCCTCTGAGGTGGCACAAGGATGGATAGAGGGTGCTGAGGGTTTGCAGAACCTCTCTGACAGGCTGGGGCAGGCACTGCCTTGTGCTGCCTTCCTGCTCCCCCAGCTCACAGGGACAGTGTCCTGTGGGCACCACTCAGCGCTTAAAGCCACAGGTGACCCCAGCCCCCCCTGCCTAAATGGAAACCTCACAGCCTAAGCCCACCTCATGCATGCTGGGAACCTTCTCTTTTGCTTTTATACACAGACATGATCTCACCAGACATTGCTTTTAGCTGCAAGAAAATTCCTCCCTCTTACTGTTTTGTTCTTAAGGACTGCTTTCCTGGGCTAAACATCCTTTGCTTTAAATAGATGTACTGACCCAAATACTACTGTGAAGGATTATTCAAGGATGAAGAACAGACTGTAGTCCAAAGATTTTTACAAGACAACTTAAATCAATACAATCTTTCTGATTAGTACTTCTAGGAAACCTGTATAGCTATACTCATTTCTTGGCTCATTTTACTGTTATTTGTTCATGTGGTACATTATCAAGCATCTGAAATATTTACTCTGTTGTCCTCCGGAATGCACTGATTTCTTTTGGAACAAAATGTAGCCTGGTAATCCTCTGCTGTGGATTTTTGTAATGAGTATTTTACAGTAAGCCACTTGTTAGTAATGAGCCTAATATCACTTGTACAATTCTTTATAATTTTTACTCTTAAAAAATAATGGGCAAAATTTAAAATAATAATTCCATTGTTTATTGGCTAACGTTGCCCAATGGCCTACTTGCAATATTAAACTGAACACAGCATTGCAACTTGGGCCATTTTTCAATTTTGTATAGGAAAAAACCTCTGCATGTGTGGAAGCCAACGTTTTTCACAGTACACATCTGAATGTTTTTTTTTAATTTCAGACTGCCTACTGTAGTAGAGCAATCACTTAAACAGAAATTATACTGAAAGCCTGAAATCTAAATCTAATTTAAAGTCTAAATGATGCACATGATTAGAAATGTATTATCTATTCCCAACAAATCAGCATCATTGAAACACTAATATTTCCCTAATTTTAAGCACCATCTAGTGAGTCAAACATTAGATCTGATCTTCCAAATTACACCCGAGGAAAATAAGATTCTGGTTTGACTGCATCCCACTTAGTGCTAGGTCTCGTGCTGAGATTTCTAAGTTAGCTATTTAGTCACCTTCTGTTCTCTTACTAATGGACATTGAATATTCTTCCAAAGGTGCTGGAGACCTGAGCTGCTGCATGAAGATAATTTGTTTGTTGACAAAGGAGGGTCTTGGCTGAGCAGGCTCCCTAGTTCAACAAGGCTAACTGCCTGGAAGTGTAGCAGGGAAAAACCTCATTTTGATAATGATTTTTTTTTTTTTTCACTCCAGAGCAAGGGACTGGAAAGGATGTGGTTTTATTTCAATTATAAGCCAAAGAAAAAAGATCTCCAGGCACATAAACAGCTTTATAAGGATCATGATTCTTACTACTTCTAATAGCTGGCTTGCCATGAAGATGAAGTAGGTCTGAGAGGGAATAGCACAGCAAATCTGCATACAATTATAGGACCTGCTTACCTGGCACGGGTGTTAAATCAGTTCAGTTCAATCAGTGCCAGCAACTGACCTGTATAAACAGCCACCCACGGATGGAATTCATTTGGAAAGCAAGTGATGCACAACCAGCTGGTTGACATGGAATCACACAGGCAGGGACATTCAGACTGAGCCTTGTTTGGCCTCTCTGAAATTACAGAAATAACAGTGGCTGGAGCTGTGCTGGTACTGTACACGTGCCAGCCAAACTGGTACAAGACTAGGCAGTGCCTGGCCTGGCCTTGCTGGGGGTGAGGAAAAGGCACACTGCCTTTGACTGGGAGTGCATCACTCGGAGGCAGGAGTGCCATAGGGGGGTCAGGAATATTCCTTGGCTGCTGCTGGCAATACCCTCAGTTGGCCAAGCCATAATTTGACCTCTTTCTGGTACATCTGGATCTGGGGGAAGTAGGATTTATTTGTGTCCTGGGTCCCAGCTGGTACCAGCACACACATTCAGCAGTGCCCTGGGGCTGGTGGCCCCGGCTCCAGGGCAGCCAGCCCAGCTCTGTGCAGGGGTCTCTGCTGGAGCTGCAGCCCCAGCCCGTGGCTCAGCTCTGCTGTGCTGTCTGCTTGGGAGGTCACAGTGAGGGAGGCTGACCTGGCCTGGGCCACAGGGACCTACCTCCCTCCTGTTCTGTTTTTGGGTTCTCCCCATTTCTCCCTGTGCATCGCTTCCCGGCTGTGCCAGAGCAGTTGTGGCAGCACAGGCTAAGGGCTGCTGGAGGACAAGGACTGCTGGTGAGCAGGAGGTGATGCCAGGAGCTTCATATGCCAGAACTGCTGCAGGACCTCTCCTCAAACAGCCCTGTGTGGCAGGCACAGCTCCTGTGCTCTCCTGTCTCACACCTCAGGCTCCCAGGGAAACTGTGATGGACAGTGTCCACCTGCTATTTCAAAACAGTGGAGGTTTTTCTGCACCTTGTGGTACAGAAATCTGGTACCTGGTGGGGTTAAACTGGGAAATCAGTGTCTGTAGGAGTGGAAGCATTTAAGGCCTGGTCCCTCATCACCAGCACTCATGACTGCTGAGGGGTGACAGGGGTACCTAGCCTTTGGCCTCTACTTCCAAAACAGGAGAAATATCAAAACTGAACCTTGGAATCAACTGCACAGCTTCACTAACACTCCAAATACCTTAGAGTTGCCCCAGCTTGGACATAAGCAAAACCACTGGGAAAAAGAAACTAGTGTCCTTTTCCTCCTTCATTGCTACTCCCATACATGTTGTTTTGCTAGCAAAGGGCAAGATCTTTTAGCAAGATCCTGACTCATGGTCTATAATGTCATGATAGAAGTGGATTCAAGCAGGAAATCAATGTTCAGAGCTACACAGCAACAAAAAAATGCTGGTTTAGGAGTCCTTCCCCACAAACAGAGCATGTGTAGGTATCAGTCTGTTTAGCAAAACAGTTTAAGCTCACTGGAACAGTCACATAGCATGCAGAGTCCTTATTAGGATCTAGTCAGCTCCAAACACTGCTCAGCTACAGGGGTAAGCCAGAATTTCATGACATCACATAAATAAATATAAACAAATACAGTAAAAAGGCTTTACCTTGGGCTTAAGCAAAAAGTGAAATTTTCCAGTCCTGCGGGATCCTTCTCTGCTCCCAAGCCTGCTGGCTCACAGTGCAGCAAAATGATCAGGCATTTATCAACCCTGGCAAGGTCTGCTAGTCCTGAGGGTTTGGTTTTAAAGAAAGGTGTTGGGAGAAGATTCCTGAACACCTCCACCCAGAGTTATGCAGGGAAAATAATAAAAAAGAAGAAATAAAAGCAAGCTTTAAGAGGTCAGAATGTGTAGCCTGCCCAGAGCTACTATTCCTGGTAGAAATTAGACCCTGAAGTGCCCAGGTGAAAATCAGGGATAATCCCTGTATAAGTGCTTCTAATTGGGACAAACTGAAAGTGAGAAAGTTGAGCAAGACAGTTCTGGCTCATCCCTGGGGGCTCTGAGTTTGTTCCCAGCTTGTAAGTGAGAGCACAATTATGCAAAGCCTCCTCTATAAACAGAATTTGGTTTATTATGGCTGAACTGGGGGAATCTATTTTTGTCACCACTTTGTGCCAATGTGTTACCCTTGTGATTTCCAGCCAGGTCATTCCAAGTCAGCTGCTTTGGCTGTGGCTGTCACTGGAAGCTCCTCTGTCCGCCCAGTCCCTGGCCCCATTTCTCGCCCGCCCAGGGTTGGCTCCCAGCGAGGGGGACGAGGGGATGAGCCTGTGGCTATTCTGGTAGCTGTGAGCTATGGAGGTGTCACGTGAAGCAAAGAGCCAGAAATGCATGTCAAATCGAACCAGTGACTAATCATGGTATTTTGGTTGTCTTAGTGGCTGCCGGGGAAAGATTTATGGGCTCAGAAAATCTTCCCGTAATAATCCCTGGGCGCTGATTTGATCTTCAGCTGAGGCTTCCCAAGACCGTGCGGAAAGGGGACAGAAAGGGGGCTGCTGTCCCAGGGGTGGGGACATCTGAACTGACTGGAGTTCAAACTACAAACAAGAGGAGAAAAGTCAGCGCTCCCTTCTCATCTGTGTCTGCTCAGAGCCACGCGCTGGCAGCCAGAGAGGATCCCTTGGATCTGCCTGTGGAGCAAGGAGGGCTGGGGGCGACGGCTGAGCAGACACGAAGGGCCATTTATTGGGATTGTCATCTAGCTCCCTCCTCTGTCACCTGATGGCCAGCCAAGCAAGTGCTCGGCACAACTGTGGACTCTTCATCCTTGCACAACTTGTGGAGGCAAGAAAAGTAAGCATCCTACAGCTGATATGACAATATCTATTTGTTCTGTAAAGGAATGAATTGAATTCACTACAAATCTACTAACTGCCCCCCTATGCCAGGCAAGAGACTGACTTGGTTTTTTTGGGTTGGGCTTTTCTCTAACAGCTGGAGGTCTGCTGGGCATTCAAGCAATGGCTGTTGAGTAAGGCAGCTGTTTCTATATCTAATTGCATTTTAGCACTAATAGCTCAAGGGGAAAGCATTGCATTGTCTGCCATGAGCTACTTCCTGTCCTACTGCAAAGCACACTGCACTGCCGTGCTTGCCCAATACCAGAGCCTGAGATCAGAGGGCTTTCTCTGTGACATTTTGCTGAAAGTGAAAGAAAACGAGTTTCCTGCACACAAGTCCTTGTTGGCATGCTCCAGCGACTACTTCCGAGCCATGTTCAAAAGCTATACCCAAGAGTCTAAAGCCAGTGTCATTCACCTACAAGTTGTCTCACCCACTGGGCTCCAGCACATCCTGGATTTCATTTACACATCCTTGCTGCCCCTTTCCTTTGAAAGCCTGGAGGATACCTTGGAAGCTGCAAGCTACTTACAAGTGACTGATGCTATTGGCTTGTGCAATCAATACTTAGTTAACAATCTTGCCTTGGAAAACTGCTGCTTCTCTGCCAACGTGGCCAGGAGGTTCTACCTGCCAGATGCCCTAGCAGCCACAGAAAAATACATTATCAAAAATATCTGGAAGCTGCTGGACTTGGATTTGTCAGGACTTCTCGAGCTGAACTTCAGGTCTTTGCTAGCAGTGATTCAATCACCAGATCTCCCCATGGTGGAAGAATGCCGCCTGTTGAATCTTGTCCTGCTGTGGCTGAAGCAGGATAAATCCAGGCTGGATCATGCAAGCAGCCTTTTAGAGCACATAAGATATGGTCTCATCCCAGTGGAAGAGCTGAGAAAAACCTACACACAGTCAGAAGTGTCTCTCTCACCAGGTATTAAGTGCCTGATCATAAAAGCAATAAATTATCACACATCTGTATTCAAACAGCCTGTCCTGCAGGATAAGTCCACCACACTGAGGAACGAGAAAACTCGGATCATTCTGCTGGGGGGAGGCACAGCAAGCGAGGGGCTCGTCACCGACGTGGTGGCCTTCGACGTTTACAATCACAAATGGCGAACCCTCACACAGCTGCAGGACAGAGTGCAGAACCACAGTGTGTGTGTGGTGGGGAACTTCCTCTATGTCCTGGGTGGGGAAATACAAAGTGGTACCCTAGGTGATGCTAAAATTGCACAGACCTTATTGGTTACGAACAAGGTCCATCGGTATGATCCAAGATTTAACACATGGACCCAAACCACGGGCATGCTGGAAAAGAGATGCCAGTTTTCTTGCTGTGTCCTAGGCAAGGACATCTTTGCCATTGGTGGAAGGGGTGAGGATGGGTCACTGCATTCATCTGTGGAAGTCTATGACATCAGCAGGGATAGATGGACGAAGGCCAGGGAATTGCCATGCAGGATACATGGCCATGCCAGTGCTGTTTGCAAAAACACCATATACATCTCTGGGGGCAAGTACTCGGCCCCAGCCAGCACAAGCAATGAGGTTTATTCCCTGAGCTCACTTGAAGGGCAGTGGGTGAAACGTGCCCCAATGAGCATTGCTCGGTTTGGGCATCAGATGGCAACAATCAGGGGATCCATATTCACCTTTCTGGGTTTATATGAACCTTTCTCTGAAATAGAAAGGTATGACCCGGATCAAAACCAATGGACTCGGTTAAAACCACTGGTCTACGATCGATTCTCCTATGGCCTGGCAGTGGTAGAGGAAACAGCTCTTCTTATTGGGGGGAAGAAATGGCAAAACTCACTGGAGGTCTCCACACAAGACGTGGTTGGCTATGACATTGACAATGATGGCTGGGAAGAGATCTGCAAGGCCCCTCTGCCGTGGTGTGGGCTGCAGTGTGCCGTGCTCCAGCTCTCCGAGGTGCCCGAAGAGCAGGACAGTGACAGCCAGCACAAGAAGATGCCCAACTGCTGAGCTGCCACGCTGAGGAACAGCCATCCCAGGAGATGAGCGAGCGGGAGGTCCTGGAGAAGAAGGAAATTGCACTGGTACTGGATATGAGAGTGGAAATTTTGCTTGGATAAGCCAAATGATTGGTGGAAACAGGCAAGAAAATCTGGCTCCAGCACAGGAACCACATCTAGGATTTATAAAGCTGGAAGCTGATCTCACTGAGCAAGGATGTAGGAAGTAGCACGTTTAGAGGCGATGAGTGAGAACTGTAATCCTTGACTTTTGGATAATACCTAGATAGCAATTAGTAGGTGTTGCAAGTTGGATTTGTAAAATATTAAAAAATATAATCCATCCTTTATGTTTTCTTAATCAGAGGTAATTCTCCCAGCTGGTAAGCGCTATTGAGATTTTATGCTATGGCTAAGCAAAAGGAAAGAGAGCTATATAAAGAATAGAAAACTGATGCCTAGAAGAATTAGTAGCAAGTATTGGCAAGGAAAAGGTATTATTTGATATCCTACGTACTAGGCAAGAACGTCTTAGTCAACCAGCATGAAATTACTGGAAAGAAAGCATGGACTTTTCACTACGTAGACTCAGGTACAGCTGAATGTTAAAACAAAGTGTTTGTTTGATAGAAGCCATTTCTCTCTCAGTGACCTTTGTAGTAGAACACTTCCAGAAGTTTATTTTTGTTTTCTTTCAAAGACACACACTACTGGTGATGTACATTTCTTTTGTATCCAGACCCTGTGTTAGCTTAGATGGCCAGAGCTGAATGGGTACCCTTACAGTTAGCCTCCAAGAAGCTTCTTACAGGAGTAACAAGCTGTTACTGATGCCTTGGCATTTACCTGGGCACCATACGCTGTTTTATCACACCTGTTCATAAGGGTAAAATGCTTCATTGCTGTTGAACTGCTACACGGGAAAACCCTGCAGTCAAAAAAGGTTTACTTTCATCAAAGAGTACAAAGGAAAGGGAGGTAACTGAAGGTTTTCAGAAGTCTTTAGTCAGTGCCTGCCTACATACAAATCAGCAATAGTGTCACTCCCTGTTGGCCACACTGGCAGCATTTAAGTCACACCGGGGTACTTTAAGACACATGGATATGTGAAATGCAGACAAAATAGTCAGATGCCACAGAATCAATCCAGTATGGAGAAAAGTGAATCTTGGACCATAAATGTTCATTTAAAAGCTAAATTTATTGTACTTCATTTTACAGTGTTCCCTTTCTAGGCTGAAGTTAATACAATAAAAATATATATAGAAGAACATTTAATAGTCTTAAAAGAAGGCAGCACAATGGAGAGGACACATGTTCTTTGTCACGAGACTAGCTTAAAAAACTGTAATGTTTAATTTTCACCTTTAAAGCAATCAAGCTAACTTTACTAATGTAAAGTGCAGGCAGAATGGCTGTTGCATAGCAACAGATCTAAGTCTTCTGAACTGCCTTGGTTTTGACAAGGAATCAACTACACAATGTGCATATACATTCATCAGATATAAAGAGTTTTTCATATGAATATATTTACTTTTGGTCCAGTAAAACAATAGCAAGAGAATCTAAATGCTTGGAACAATAGCACAATCCATTTCAAGTCAAGCATTTTTTAAGAGAAATTTACAAAAACCTCACAAATTTAATATACAAGTCAGTACCCATGCAGTAAATAAATGTCCAGTTTATACAAACAATATTCTTCTAATAGTACAAATTTTACACTAGATCCAGAATTCTGTACAAACGTTAATACATGATTTGTCATCCATACGACTTGAATATAGGATTACTGAAAATGGGCTACAGAAAGGCCACTCTTCTGTACAGTTGTGCAAAATCTGCAGAACATTTGCAATCTAAATGCAGTAAGATAGAAAACAAGGGGTAGAAAGAGGAAAAGAAAGAAAAAGAGGAGCAAGAGAGAAAAAGGGGAGAAAGAGAGAGGAAAGAAAGAAAGAAAAAGAAGAAAGAAAGAAAGAAAGAAAGAAAGAAAGAAAGAAAGAAAGAAAGAAAGAGAGAAAGAAAGAGAGAAAGAAAGAGAGAAAGAAAGAAAGAAAGAAAGAAAGAAAGAAAGAAAGAAAGAAAGAAAGAAAGAAAGAAAGAAAGAAAGAAAGAAAGAAAGAAAAAGAAAGGAAAGAAACAAAGGAAAGAAACAAAGGAAGGAAGGAGAGAGAGAGAAAATAAATCTGTCCATTCTTTCCTTCGTCCCTTCATGGATGTAACTGCCAGGAAATATCAGAGTTCATAAAATTTAAAGTACATTCACTGAGCTGTACAGGCAATAGTCTCAAGTTGGTTAAGAGTACAACTTACTGAAGTATAAAGGAGGCTTTTCCTTTCCACATGAGCATTATTAAATCATGTCATGAGTCCTAACTTACGCAGCAAAATACTGAAGAGGAGCAGAAATATTTTGTCATGCTCTTAACATTTTTCAAAACCAAGCCCATAAAAAGTAAATATATGGTTTAAGAATTCCCTCTCAGTTTTATTTCAGGCAGGTGCCTAACTCTAAGGAGCTATTTCCTTTCACACTAACTGGGTTGTATTCAGCAGGTAACAAATCTCAAGGAAGTTTAAAACATTTTAATTGGCTTGTGAGCTCAGCAGAACCCAGAGATATCCCTTCCCCTTCAAAAGCAAACCAGAGGCTTTTTTACTCCTCGATTATTTTTCAGGTTCTGTGCTCAGCTCTGCTCTCATCACACATTATCCCTGCATACAATACAGCCAAATTTCACAGCTCAGAAAACACATAGGAAACTACTTGCAAAATCCTATTCACTCCTTTTCTATTGTGGGAATCTTCAAAGCATCTCAGATTTGAAGCACTTAATTGGAAACCTTTCCACTGCTGCTTTTCTGGGCTAAAGAAATGCTGCTACCAAGGATGTTGAAAGTCTACATTTTCTCTTTTGCAAAATCTGCACATTATACTGATATCTTCAGTGCAAAAGCATCATCAATCACAGTACCATGACGGATGGTTTTTTTAAATCAACCTAATGTGATTAAGAGACAACACACAATTTGGTCTTAATTATAATACAAACCAGCATCCCTTTGCTCTGGTGGTAAACCTTAACAACAGGCTTTAAAAAAGCACAAGGAAATAAGACCTAACCTTTTGACACTTAAATTCACATTAGTCATTTTTTTGCCTGCCGATTTTCACCCTTTTATGTGTTTGACAAAACTGAAACACAACCACTGCATTAAACTTTTTCCCTATTATTTAAGAAAACTCCTAGAGTTTCTCATGAAATATAAAAATTCGTTTTCTCTCACCACCAAAATAGTACCTGCACTCCAGAAATGCAATGCAATACTGGAATTATATAATATAAAATATCATTGTAAAACTGACCTTTGATAACAAAAGCTTCAGCATGTGGAACTTCCTGCATGAAGGCCACAGTCTTCCAAAAATGCTTTTAAATCCTTTTCTTCAATAGCTAAAGATCATGTTTTTTAATTCACAGAAGGTAAACACAAGCAGAGCATTGGTAGCATATAAAATATACAAATTCTCATTAAAGTATCGTTGATCATTGAAGGTTTCACACAGCTGAGTAACATTAAAATATAATTTACTAGAGCTCTCACATGTTGATATAAAAACTACTTTATACACTTAAGTAAAGGGCTGGAGTGTAGCAAATGGACAAAAAGAGAGACTTTTATACATGTGTTTCTATGTATGAGTGAGTGTGTGCTAACGAGGCTATAAGTGCTTCAACCTCAGACGAGTCATTAACAGAGTCCCTCCGGGGGCTGCTTTCATAGATGTTCATGAAGAGATCAAGGTACATTTGTTTCCATTCTTGAAAGTCTCTAGACGTCAAGGCTGGATTATCCAGAACTTTATCTATAATGGCTACTTCTCCTTCCCTGGCCTGTGAGAGAAAAGGAACAAGCAAAGAGTTAATGCAAGTGATGAGTCACTGGCAAAATCCATCACGTGGGTGGAAGGAAAGAATGGGGGGTACAACCTCAAGCCTCAGAGCCCCTGAAAGCACAGGGACTATCTGCTCTATGAGCACTCACAAACAGGAGTCCTTTCTACACGGTGTCACACATTCCCCTGTGGGACTTGGGCTTCCCTCCCCTTGTCCAGAACCCTCAGTAAGAGTCCCTATTCCCCCACCTGCCCCCTTGCTCAGCCCCAGAAAAAGCAAGCCCTGTGCTGTTTACTATTAGCTGCTTGCATTTCTCAGGATGGGTTTCACACAACGAAGTGCCATCTGTTTGCTCCTGATCAGCACCAGAAATACTGCGTGGGTGTGTGGGATGCAGACACACACAGCCTCTCCACCAGGCTTGGCATGGGGGCACCTGAGCTCTGCAAAGCCTTCTGCAAGGAGTCCCATGGGAATGACATCTTCACTACAGATCTCCTGCATGCATGGCCTGGCTGGCTGCTACCTCTTCTACCACTGACACTGTGGGAAAGAGAAGGCAGAAGAGGGAAAATACACCATAGCTGCTGGTACCTCCTTATGCACCATCAAGGCAGGGGAAGTGCCTGTGCCATAACCCCTCCCTGGTTCATGGAGCTGAGGGTCACAGTAAGCCTCAGATGTACCCACAGACACTCATGGTTTTGCAAGTGGCAGAAGCTGGATGCCACAGCCATAATCCCTGGAAGCAAAGCTAGCACATGGGTTTGCAGCACTGCTCCTCAGCACAGGAATGGTGTGGCCACCAGCAATCTCCCCTCCAGCTTCCCTAGGAGATGGGTTTCACACTCATGGCTAACTCACATTTTCCATGGCCACAGCATGAGGATGTTAACTCTTTCTGGGCAGCACGGCAAGGGGAAATACCAAGCTGTGTATGATGCGACAGATCAGAAGGGTCAGAGACATCTTCCACAAGCACTGCTTGCATTGCTGTGCAAACAATAGCCAATTAACACTACCTGCTAGAATACTCATTTCCAGAAAGAGAGGGCAAGCTGAGAACAAGCTGTGGAAAAGAAATTATGGGAACTCCTGATCACCAGATCTCTGCCATAACTTATTTCTCACAGATTGTGGCTGGTCCCACATCTCTGCACTACCAGCCAGGCAGCTCATACTCAGTGACAGGAGAACCACTGTGTGTTATCACAGGAAAGAGAGCACAGGGGTCCTTCATTAATGACTCAGAAGATAGGACACCAAGAGATAGAAGCACTTTGGAGGACTGTCTCTGGATATTATTATGTAGGATAAAATTCAAGGAGAGTTCAGAACATCAGTGCCAACAGGCCAGTGCAATTGGCCGCATTCAGGAAGGAGAAATCAAAGGCACTGATAAAAAGAAGACTAATTGATTAGGTAATAGCAGTAGCTGCTGGTTGATACAATTGCCAATAGTATGGCAGAGGTGGAGCTCTGGGCTGTAATGCAGCCAGTCACAAGGTACATGATGTCACTGCAAACCAAGCATGTGTCTCTACACTGCTGCTCTGTGTAGGAAACAACAACTACCTGTCTTTGCTCCTTGCTGCCATTGCATTTGCCATTACTGGTCCCATGTACATAAGAATGCTTTACACCAATCACAGTCCAAACAAGAGCGCTGACAGGCTTAGAAAATATGGCTCATAGACAGAGAACAAAAAAAACGTGTTTGCTTGGTCCAAAGGAAAGAAGCTGCAGAGAAGCACTCAAACAGGCACCTGCTGGATCGAGAGGCTGTACTGTTTTTTGCACTTCCCTGAAGGAAAGCAATTTCGTTTGCAGGAAGCTATTGGTATAAAGTATCTCAGGTATGAATAACTACTAACAAAAGAGACAATTCAGCATGGCAGCAGGCTGCTGATGTGAGCCATAGCTGTGGGGTGTGACCCCACTGTGGTACAAAACCACAACTACAGCATGAACCTCCTGCCACCCCGATGTGTGTGAGAGCACTGCGATTTTGTTTCAGTTTCTCATGCTTGTAGAAGTCATGGACAGCCATGAATGTTGCCCTTTTTTGTTACCCTTCAATCCTGCAAAGACTCACATACCAAGAGAATAATGCAGGTTGCCTTCAAGGAGATGATACAGTACAGAAAGTTAAGCGCATGTAGGATTTTTTTTTCAGGATGGGAGCCCCGCAGCATGAAAATAATATTGTTTAAATGCTTCTCTAGGTGATAGAATACTAAATTAATTAATGTTGATAAAGCCCTCTTTGATGAAAGCTGTTACAAAATGCACTGTACAATTATGTGGTGACTTAAAAATGCGGTAATTTAATATAGTTAATAGGGTCCCTGAGGAAATCCAACATATTGTTTGCTGAAGTCTCTATCAGGACAGAACTGAAACTGCTGTAACAAACAAAGGAAGCTGACAAGGAGGCTAAATGAGCTGTGGTACATTTAAAATTACCATTAAAATTTCCAAATCTATCATTATCACTACTTATTTAATCAATCTTATTGATTAAATATAATGATCCTATCAGTTTACACAGAAAGCAAGCACACAGTTTCCTCCTGGACAAGCTCGTCAATTATAAAACAGTGAAGTGTTTCAAGAGATAGTGTTCCCTTCTGAAGGCTGGCTTTGCTTAACTTTAGACTTTGGCAATTACAAAGTGAATGTGTTTTCGTAAATCAAAACGTTCAGGGACAAAAAAGGGATTAAGGTTTCCTCCAATAATTTGGTGTCAACTTCTGTTAAAACTAGCTAGGGGAGGAGCAGCTGACTAAGATGAAATACAAGAAAATAAAGAAATTAAAACTGATCCCTTCACTTTGACTGCTCTCCCAGGCACATTTTTCTCTGCTTTTCAAGCAGTGCTTCCCCATGTCTCCCTTGTTTGCACACTGGGCTCAGCCTGGACTCCAGCTGCACACAGTAATCTCTGACTACAGTACAGCCCCATCCAACCCTGGGGCAGGAATTTTCCTCCCTGTTTTATCTCACCTTTAAAGTGCTTTTCAGAATTCGCAGCTGGTGCAGTTTTTCATTGACTACTGGATCGCTACATCTCTTTATAAAAGATTTCTTATATTCCAGCTTAGTGGAAATCCGGTGTTCTCCTAAAGGAGACAGGCTGGCCTGCTCCAAGGCTCTGTACAAATCTTGCAAGGAGTCTGCTGTTTTTTCCTCTATAGTTTCAACTGTAATGAGACAAAGGGGAAAACAATAAAAGGAGGAAGAAATAGAGAAAGCAACAATATATCATTAATTTGATTACATGAAGACCTATCAAAAACCTTTGCAAAATGCTTTAACAGGTTTAACTAGACCATAAAGAGAGTATTTCACACCTCCTAAGTTCCAGAAAAGAGTGTTGTGACTGCTCCTTCTTGCTATTGCCTTCAGAAGAAAGTGAGAAAAACTTTCAAGAATGTAAAGTCTTGACATGCAGAGAAAGAGGGAAAAAAGAGTAACAGTGCAAGGTGCAGTAATATTAGAGTGACTTACTACCAGAAATCATATTTCTGGTATTGCAGTTATATATTCTGGTGACTTCCTTGTTACAAGGAGAGGAAGCCCTGGAAGCTTCCTGCTAAGGAACCCATCAGGGATCACATCTTGGACTGAAAGTGCTGATAACAGCACTCAAGAATACATGATGGTGGCCCTGGAATGACATGTCCTCTTCCTTCCTAGAAAAGTCTTATTATTTTTGTCTCTTATTTTTGATACTCAGCTGTTTATATTCAATAGTCAGCAATGCTGTCACTTATGCTAGTCTGTTACTTTACTATTACCTGAAGGTTCAGCAGCAGATTAGAGACTAAATATAAGAACACAACCATGACCTGGCAGCATGGCAAACCAAAACAGAGCTCTTTGCACTATAGTTTGGTTCTAAAAAACAAATATTTATTATATACTGTATCAAAATACAGAAACATGAGAAATATTTATTTATTACAGGTTTAAAATATTTGTTCTAACTAGTACTGAAAGCATTTAAAAAAAAAAATAAAAAAAATAAAGGTTTTGCTTATTTAAAAACAAACCGAGCAAAAGCTGGGGATGAAGTGTTACTCTGATATGAGCATTTGAAATGCTTCATTTAGAATACATCAAATCACTTCAACTCTTCACATAATGTTTCCCAGAGGAAACTCTTTGGTAGAGACTCCCTGCAAGCTTTGCAAGCAGTAGTGCAGTCAGGATGAGCAGAGTGGGGATCAGGATTAGCCTGGGCAGCCCTTGGGACAGTGTTAGCTGTGTCCCTTAGCTCTGTCCCTGCTGCCCCTTGCACACTGACACACACACACACGTTCCTGGAACAGCCAGACACTGCCTGTGGTTGCTTCCTGTGGCTTGGGATCCCCCCAGCCAGTCTGGGTTTTCACAGTGGTGCCTGTTTTCCTGGTTCCAGGTGTCTGTGTCCTCTAGAGCCTTTCCTAGAAGCTCTTGTAGGAAGGCTGCTTGGTTTCAAGCATTAGCTTTACCCTGTGACTGACCCTGCTCCAAGACAGTCATTTCTACTGGCTGAAAGTTTACCACATCTGAAAATACCCTCAAGTAAAGAACCTCACTGTCCTCAGTGATTAGAGGGATTTTTATCAGTCACCAAGAGAGAAGACAGTTTGTGCTTAGAAGTGACATTTTTAGTCCATCAAGAGCTACCTGAGGCCACCTCCCATTTGAGCCCATACCATGCAGTAGGGCAACAACTCTACTCAGGCTCAGGCCAGAACTCTAGAAACCCAAATCTCATCCCATCACAAAAAGTGATTGCATTTGTACAGACCTTTATACAATCCAAGAATTTTGCAACTGGCAACTAATCTAGCTTCACCTCTCCTCAGTTTATTCCTTTGCCCTTTTAGAGGGCAGCTGTTTTTAAAATACATATTTTAATTTTTTTTAAGAGACATGGAAGTGATGAAGGATTGGAGACTTATTATCAGTGGAAGCATTTTGAGTCTGCATAGAGCTCCCTGAATCACCCCATCCTGTGCTACCCTGCTTGGTGAGCTGGGTTCATCACTGTCAATGGTGGCCAGGCCTGAAATAAAATAGAAATGAGATGCTTTTCTCTTTCTTGTAATTTTCTTTGTTATTAAAACATCTAATGGGCTAAAGGACAAAACATCCAGTAGCTGAATAATTAGAGTAGCTAAAATCTTTTGTGGTCTTGATTTTTATGCTTTCTTAAGAAGTCTATGCAGCAACGAGATCAGAAGTTTGGGATCTCTCTGTCAGTTCCTATTGCTGGATGCTGATGCCCACCAGTCTGACAGCTGTGGAAGGGGGGTGATTTGCTAAAGGGCAAAGGGAAAACTCCTTCCTGCTCTGACACAGGAGTATTTGACTCCTGTTTCTCTCTCTCTCTCTCCTGCTCATCTCTTGCTATGCAAGGCAAAGGGACCTTTCCTCAGGTGTCTCCTCCCCAGCAGCACTGCCAAGGTTGCACTGAGGGGATTAGGACAGGGATGGCTTGCTGAAGAAGCAGGTCAGCACTTTGACTCCACACCATCTAAATTTACTTTGCTAGAGTGAACTAGAGCCTGGATTGGCAACCAGCCACCACATCCAGGCTTGCCATCAAAAACCCATGGCTTCCTAAAACACAGAAACTCCCCACCAAGGCAAAATACAGCATTTGAGTTCAACCCTAAGGTTCAATACTGAGTGACAAGTGCCTTTAATGAACCTGGATGGCAACATAGCCTCTGTGATTATAAACCTTGTGCCAGGGGGCTTGTCCTGCCCTCTCTCCCCACATTGCTGGCCTGGGATCTGCATGGCTGGTGTTCCTCAGGGCTCATCCCTGGGGCAGGCACCTACTGCTCAACGTGGACCTCAGAGGGAGCATGGACACAGGACTGCTACCCTGGCCTGAATGGGAACAGCTCTGGGACTGCCCAGGAGAGGCAAAGGGGGGCAGGACTCAGGCTGGGTTAGGCAGCAGAACACTGACAGAAGGTCTCTGGAACACATCAGCACTTCACATCCACACGGCTGGGGCTGCCTCCCCCACACTGTCACTGACTTGGTGATGTCACCAAGAGCAGCACGTCAAAAAGGGGACAGGATTTTCTAAAGAGGAAAGATGAGGGAAGAAAAACAAGTCCCTTAAATGCCTTGCTGCTGCTGAGGCTGGGAAAGCTCTAAAGAGGGCAAGGTGCCTTGTTCACCCATGGTGGGGGAGAGGGCAGTGGGCGTCACACAAACACATCCCAAGCCCTTAATATTTTCCAGAGAAATGCTGAAGGTGGTGCTGCTGCTCTCAACGGCTCTCAGTAGGCGGGAATGAGATTACACACACATCTCCCCTCCCTCAGCCTTCTGCTAGAGCCTTTGATTGATTTCCTGTAGGTGTTGGTGAAACCCTTGGCACCATAAAGCATCTGAGGTATTCTGTTAGATATAGAGCTGAGCTTAAAACGTATTTTCTTTTTTAATATTGGTGGATTTGTATGCAAGTCATGCTGTTACAACATGGCTGACTCGTTAAGGAAGAATAAGACCTCTGGTAATGCTTTGTTTAAGTAGGAAATGTGTTCTAATAGGATTTGCAGGTGACCTCAGACCAGCAGCCAATACAGCAGTTGTTTTCCACACTCATTCAGCTGCTGAGTTGCAGGTTGCATCTTTCCTGTTTCTCTGAATGCACTGCCAGGTCGCAGTTTCCACATATTGCTGAAAAGCAAGGTCTCTTCTCTGAAGCTGTAATTTTGTCCCCTGCCCCACATAAGCCTGAATAACTCTGTAACCCAGGAGCAGAAATAAAGCTGCACAAACTACAACATATGGGATCTAAATCTGGTGAGAACCCTATCTTCCAAATGTAAGAATATACAGGCACTGAATTTTGTAACAAAGAAGCTCCTGCTGTCTTCAAGTGGTTGCAAAGCTATTTGCATTCAATTCTGGACATAATGAATATATCTGTCTAGTAAATGTTGGGTTAATATGTTTCTGCCTTCCATAGGAAAAGTTTCTGAACTTTTTGTACTTTGCCCTCAGTTCTTAGAATATGGTAAATATTTGTAACTACTTTTACATTTTCTCAGGAGAGAGAGATGAAGATTACAGCTGAGTAGGTGAAACTCCAACAGGTCAGGAACTGTTTGGGTTCTTGGCATTGAGGAAAAATTAGTGGGATTTCTCATACTGCATTGTCACTTGTTGAAAAGAGCATGAACCAAGCTCTGTGATGTACTAAATGCAATCACCTCCTGGCTCTGTTAGGCAATTTGTCCTTCCATTATCTCCCTCTTATAAACCAAGATCATAAGAGCATAAGGTACTTATGTGAAAAGTGACCAGAGAGAAAGTTACCATTGGTATTTACATGGATCAAGAGATGATTGGTCCGTGTAAACTGATGATTCAGGAAGATGGTACTGAATTAGAACCCTGTAGAAGGTCACCACTGCAGCCCAGCTGGCTAACACATTGCTCTCTGGACACAGAGAATCTCTAGGCACACACTTCTCTTAAATCTGCTCTAAATATATGGAATAACCTCCAGCAGTTTTCAGTGGAGCTCCCTGCACTTCCATGATTCACTTTTCTGCTAAAGCTCCAGCTGCCAAACTCTTGCATGGTTTTTGTCTTTCAGAGAGGTACCAGAGGAGCCCATGACTTCATGTGGGGCCATGAGTGAACAGAACTGCCTGTGTAAGGATAGTTAATAAATTTGTCATCTACCCTGCCAACAAGGCCGTATTTTTCAAGGATCAAAGCTCTTCATTGGGGGCCCTCTGGTCTTTGCCAGTGCCTCCAGACACCTCCCAGGCTCAACCCCATTGCCTTTAGACTTTTCATCCTGACTGATGGACACCACTGCCACTCTGATGGAATTCTCCATTTTCCCACTCTCCTCTTTTCTGTTTGCCACCTCTAGTGCTTAGTGACGCACTTTCCTTCGCTGTGCAACTCCTCTCACACACGCCCACTCCTCTGCCTGCAATCAGCCCTGCATTGGAACAGAAGCACCACCCTCTGCAAATCCCCAGAAAGCCAAGCTGCTGCCAAGTCTGTGAGAGGAAGTGAACAAGGCACAGTCAGACTCAAATCTCCAGGCTCCACTGAAATTTAAACTCCCATTTTCACCCCTTTTGGTGAGCTCACTCCCACTGGCAGAGGAACCAGCTAACCTCAGCTTTCTCAGGTTATTAAGGAGGCAGCTTTGTTAGAATACATCACTAATTACATTGTTAAACAGCTGCCACGTTATTTTCTCCCTCCAAATCCCAAAGATTTGCTTCCAATTTAAGAGCTACACCTTTTTGCTTCACCTTTTGTGCAGGGGAGGCATTTACCTCAAGTGTCCCAGAGACTTTCTGTGACAGTAAATGCAGTAAGTACTCCCCCAAAACAAGAAGCCTCCCAGGCCTCTGGGAAATGGTCTCAAGTAAGATAGAACAGCCTTGGGTGCACAAACCTCTGGGTGCATTTTTTCTCCTTTGCCTTCTTAACCCTGAGGTGTCTATGCTGGGAACAGACACTCTGGTCTGCCACGGGCTAACTAATAACTGATATAATCCCAAGCAAGAAAGCATTTGTAATCTTCCTATGGCACAGCAGGTTCTCTCTGCCATGTCTAACAACAGGGGCTGTCAAACCCTGCCAGGGCCTGCAGTGGTTTCACTGGACAGGAGGTAGAGCAGCACACAGATGCCTGCTGACTCCTGCAGCAAGCTCTGCAGCCCCAGCTCAGGCTGTGCCAACAGGCACACAAGGGCTGTGGCCACAGCATGCAACAGCCTGGCTGGGCTTGTAAACCCCAGCAAACGGGAGAGACTCAAGGGATCTCCCCAGATAGAAGGTGAAAAAGTAGAAGGATGAAAGGAGAGTGGATGTGGATTTTAGCAGTGCGGCGAAGAAAAGAAATCCTCTGAAGAAGCAGCTGGTTTCTCAGTGCAAGGCTTAAATCCATCCTTGCTGCTGTTCAGGTTAATCATTAAGAGTCCAAACTGCACAAGAGTGAGAAATACCCAAATGCTTCTAATACAAAGATTCAGGAATTAATAATTTTTAACACTATTTAGATGACAGGTTGGCAGACTAAGCTTTGTGTTTCCTTTCCCCTGCCACCTACAAGCTAAAAGGAACAAAGTGGTGAAATCAGTGTAAGGCTTAAAGGAGATGGTGTCTGCACAGCTGTGGCTGTGCATGACCTCACTCCTGCACAGGTATGGGGCCAGCCACAATGACATGGAAAGTCAGCTCCTGGTAGGAAAATGTTACAAGTCACATCCCTAACTACTGAGAAAATGAAGAAGCTACACAGTATTTAAGCCTGGCATGGTACAGCTGGCAGGAGGTGCAATAAAATGCAGGTCTGCATGGAAACAGCTGCTAATCATCTGCTCTGGGTAAGATAGAGCAGATTTCCCTGTTAAAGTACAAGTAGACACCTATGCTATGTCCTATGCCACTTTAAAATCAAGGCCTGACTGGATATGTGATTACACCTGTACACACACACACACAGGCACACACACACAGAGATTTATATATATATATGTCTATACACACACACACACGAGCATTTTAATGTTTTCTACAAGCGAAGAAAAGTTTAAGCAAGCTGAATTAAAGCTAAATTAAAAGCAAAACAGGGGCTTCTTGTGCAGTACCCAGTCTTTGCAACCCATCTCTCTGGTATTTCTTCCCTTTCCCTGCCTCCTTCTGACTCATGTAATCCTCTGTCTCTGTGTATGTGAAAATGCAGGATTTTCTCAGAAAAAAATCTTGAGTCAAGGAAGGGAGGAGCATTGTTTAAAAACAAGCTTTGATCTATGTGTTGGGTGAAATATTAAGTAGCTGGAGAATCATTAAATTTTATATTTATTGCATTTATTATTTTGTATTTATTTGGTCAGGTATTAAATCCGTATTTTTACACCCTCATTTCCTCTAAAGTGGAAGTATTTTTGGGTTACCGGGATAGTTGTACACAGCTTCTGTTCTCTCCTATTACATAAACCTGCAGACAAAAAAAAGATACTCCCTAGGGAGGGTGCTCACTGAAAACACCAACAACAGAGTTCTGCACTTGCTGGAGTTTTACACCCAATGGTACAAACCTGCTTCCCCTCTCACATGCATGAGCATAAACTGGGTTTCTTGAAATAAAGTGAATTCTGCAGGCAAGTGGAAAACTCATCTCCCAAACAACAGATATCTGAAGGTATTTCAGGCATTTTCCACTACAGCCAAGTTCATTATCAGAATCAGGTAGGTACTATCTTTTAAAAGATCTAGCCCTAGCCTCTATAGGGCCTGACAGATGCCAAGTCTTTGCTGGGGCACCAAAGGTCTAATTCTTTTTGTGAACTACTCATGGCACCAGCAGTTTTCCTTTTGGGTCAGCAGAGGCCTGTGAATCTCTTCTCTGCTGCAGTCACCTTTCTGGGGATGTGTGCAGGACAAGCTGCCTGCACCCCGTGGTGGCCCCGCAGCTCCAGTGCTCTGCTGGCTGCAGTGTCAGCTGGCAGGATGGAGCATGTTCACATGTTCCACCTCCAGCCTTCATGGGACACTTGAGCTGGTCTTGCTCTGAGTCTCACACACACCTCAGCCACATCTCTTCAGCCTTCCATGCAACTGGAATTGCTTACTAAACATAGCTGACCCTGAACTGAGCATAAGGAAAAACCCTCGATGCCTCTCCCTGCAGATGTGCACTGCTGAGCCGACAGTAACATTCAGCCACTGCTGACATCCGCTCAGCAGTGAAGTACAGGTGCTGGTGAATGGGTTACTGTGTTGGTGAGAAGGGGACACACAGAGGGAATAATCAGCTTCTTCTGCTCGTGCTGCCTCTTGACAGCTCTTGCACGCCTCAAATGAGCAACTGTAGCTCCCTCTTTGCTCCTGCTGTTTCATGAGGTTATATTGGTGGGCTGTGATTTCAGAGAGTGCATAAGAATGAAATCACTCCAAAGCTTATCAAAGTCACGGAATTCTGATCAGTGGCTGAACTTTTCTGCAGTAGGGTTATAGCTGCATCCTTCTTTGGTTTTGGATATGCTACTCTACTCATTAAGCTACCTATGAAGGCACCAGTTTAACCTTAATCTGCTAATTTTAGTGACTCTCTGTGAGAATTTTACACAATGAAATAGGATATCCTGACATTTTTCTGTGCCACACACCGATGTGAGTGTTGCTTAATTTTACCACAAGCTGCTATCAATGCTGAAGTGAAATAAACA
This sequence comes from Buphagus erythrorhynchus, assembly GCA_013400855.1. Classification (NCBI taxonomy): domain Eukaryota; kingdom Metazoa; phylum Chordata; class Aves; order Passeriformes; family Sturnidae; genus Buphagus; species Buphagus erythrorhynchus. The sequence continues at coordinate 61,256 of VZTT01021728.1, forward strand.
GATCAATCACATTTTGATGGTACACTTCCCCTTGGGCCCTGGGGAAAAAACAGTAGAAAACTTGTATTTATGAGGAAAGCCAGGAACTGGAGCAAACTGGGCAAAATTGATAGACGTGGAGATTCCGTAACTTTTAAACAGGATGAGGAGTTCCCTACAAATAGTAATTCCCAAGCAATATACAGAAGCAGTTACTCCTTGAGGGAAATACTGTTTTTACAAACCTAAGCTGGTGCAGCACTCAGAGCTGTGAAAGGTTAAGTGACAAACGATACAGACCCAGCGACATTACTCACCAGTCAGAATCAAGCCACAGTCACGCTCGCACAACAGCAGTGCCTGTCAAGGTTTATGGGATTGATACCTGAAAGCAAGCCTGAGCAGATGGGGGACATGGACATGCTCCTGGTGAGCAACACCCACCCAGAAAATGAGCTCTACTTCAGGCTACATCCCAAGCTGCTTATTTCTATGAAAATGCAGCACTGAGAGTGAAGTTTTCCAAAATGCATCAGTAAGGAATTGCAATCCTACTTTCAACATGGGAGAAACATTAGTGTGGGCAGGGGCCAGGTTAATTGAATCTCTGCCTCAGTTACCTCTGTAACTCACTGTGGTCTGCACCTCCCAAGGCATTTCTGAAAGGGGCCTGAAATACTTCCCAAACTGTTACGTTAGAAGATGTCATATTTATTCAGATATCCAGATTTATTATTGGATTTGTAATTGCACATTATGACAGCTGCACTGATTAGATTCCAACTTAATTAAGCTGCACCCTGATTTACATCTTGTTTATGCAGGGTACAACACTGCCAAACATTAGGCATCCCCTTCAGCTGCTGAATGCCCACACACCCCCATGGCCTGTAAGCATGACACAGAGTTCAAAGTACCTTTCAGAACAAAAGCTATTGCTGTGAGGAGTGAAATGCAAAAATTCCACGTGGCTTTTCTAGCCATCACTCATGCCATGAGATGTCAGAATGAACTTGCAAACACGTATGAACCTCAGTGAAAAGTGCTCTCAAAACTGGCACGAACTGGTCCCAGCAGAAAGGTCCATTCCCCACCCACTGGGCAGAATGTGTTTGCCACAAAAGGAACAAGAGAAAGGAACTGAACATCAGCCCTGGCAGACGATGGTTATGCAAAAGCAAGACAGAAAATTTGCTGGCTTATTTCCTTTATTAAGCCCAAAATAACACCTTTAAAAAATCCTGACTTCATGAATAAATCAAATGCCTTCATTAAAGAAACATTTACTGCCATTTTCTATACTTTATTTTAAGGCATACAGAAAAATATTTAACAAATGTGTATGCAATTAAATGCCAGGGACTGCTAATTACAGCCCTTCTGAATGCCTCTGCAAAACAAAGATACTCAATACAATATGTTAGAAAGGGTGGGGAAAAGAAAGAGAGGAAGCTGAAGACAATCTAATAGGCATTAGTGCAGACATATGCTGGCCTTTGGCTACGAGCAGCAAACAAGCCATCAGTGTAACCCCAAATGGCAGCCAAAGGACATTTTAGAGTCACATCCCTGCTTCTGCTTCTCTGATTCATTTCCAAAACATTTCACCTCTAACTAATTATGGAATTTAATGACAGAATGTAAAGGATTGGCTGGGGTTGCAGGCCATTCCAACAAGGCTTTAATCACATATCCTTCAGGTTGCAGAATCTTTATGTACTTAGCAGTGATTTATCATTCCTGGCAGAGGCAGGTACTTCAAAGGCAACCTCATATAAAAAATAAATTCTGCCTTTGCCAAGCATTGGAAAGAGCACTGAATTAAATTTTAAAATCAATTCATACAGACAAACTCAGTAGGTTTGTCTATCTGGCCAACAGGCAAAAAATTATGACAGTACAGTTTTGTAATCAATAATAGCAATACAGTGCATGTTTCTGATTAGAAAAAATTAAAGATGCCAAAACAACATTGCTAAATATCTAGGCTGTTTT
>VZTT01021728.1:64803-107716 GCA_013400855.1 Buphagus erythrorhynchus
AACCCACAAATAAAACAAGAGAACAATACACATCCTAACCAACTTGGCTGGTTTTCTCCGTGTTGAAGACACATTAGCTCATTTGGAAGCACTGGGAAAGGATCACATGAATGAGGAGGATGGAAGCAAAGAATGTGCCCCAAATCCACCAAACGTGCTACAAACACAGAAAAATATCCTGGTGGCAACTTATGCGTGAACTAGAAAAAGAGGTGGCACAACACAATCTGGCTCCTCTCGTTCTCCTAGCTGACAGTCCAGCGTTGTGCAATGTTGGGTGAAGGATAAGATACAGAGCTAGGAGATCATGTGATTTTGCAACCACACTGACATTACACACTTCCATAAGCTAGGGCTTGAGAACTCGAGAATCTTTGTGGACCTGTGTTAGCAAAGAAAAGAGAAAGAGAGAGGTGGAATAAACAGCATACAGCTAAATTGTTTATTTAGAGTTTCTGTGTGGATATGCAGTCTCTGCACAGGCAGTTTCAAAAGCCTGGCTGCTCTCAGTGCATTCCCTATTCTATTGCCTACTACACTAAATTGTAATAAAAAATGAAACTCCATGGATCTTAACATCCATTGTCATTTTGAATCCCAGATATGCAAAGCTGGGGGATGTTTTGTTGTTAAAAAAAACCAAAAACATTTTGGGAAAGAGTTCAACTGTGCATAATGTAAAGATGTACAAACTCATTCCAATTTAACTGGTGAGATTTGTTTAACTCCTGTTAAAGAGATTTTTTTTCCGAAAGACAGGATGGAAATGAAGGAAAATATCAAGCATTGCCATTTTTATTCTTGAACATATCACAAAAGGTCTAGAAAGCAAACAAGAAATGTTGTCTCAGGGACAGAAAACACAAGGTAGAAAGAATCCCAGATAGAAACTTTGGTGCCATTTACTCCATACATGGCAGCAATTGGAAAATGAGTTTCAGAGAGGCAGAGGGTGAGCAATGCTACACAGAACTCAAACCCAGTTCAGCCTCTGTCTGTTCCTGAGATTTCCTGGGACTCTGTGCGTCAACAAGGAGAGGAGGAAGAAGTGTGAGGAAAACAGTTTATATAACTAAATTCTAAGTATAGCAGTCAAGAGAAACTTTTACATAACCTATTGTTTAAAATAAAAAACATTTGATTCCACAACCAAAAAGAAAAAAACCAAACCCAACCCCCAAAACCAAACCCCGAACCCTTGACAAACAAAAGGCCAAACCAGCACATTTCAGGACTCAGGGGGTTGACGAAAGGGAGACTTTGTAGAGTACAAAAGGGAATGTTTTTCAGATTTCATCCTGTTTTATACTACAAACAGTTGTAGTGTTGAAAAAGAGAGTCTTGGATTGATTTGGAAAAAGGCACTAAGTGAAAGAGGATACTGCTGCCTCATAGGTATCACTTCTGCAGCTTCAGGAGATCCTGTCATCTTATGGCTGCTGTTCATGCAACTTAATTTCTAAGAATTCAGAAAGTTTGTTTCAAAGGTCAGGCTTTGGCAAAAGAAACTTGCCTTTTTGTGAAACAAGGTGGCTGTGAAATAAAGGAGGGTTGCTGAAGTTAAGGCAAGGGCACTGTCTAGCAGATGTCTATGCCCAGCTCTTCCTCACACCCAGCTGAGTCTGGCTGGGACATGTCCTCTGTCTGTGGAAGAACTGTGCTACCTTCAACACATGGTGGGACAGGACCTGTGTTAAGTACATAAAATTCAACTAGATTTTGTACTAGAAAACTTTTTCTGAAAAAAAACTGCTAGCAAGACACACTTTTGTAAAGACTATTCAGTAATATTGCTAAGGTTTATTATATAAATTATGTAAATTTTGAAATACTGGTAATTATTTCATTATTCCAATTTGTATTAGTCACTGTGCATCAAGAGCCTTTCATTAACCTCTTAAGGTAAGTGGTAGCATATGCTGTCCTATTTATCTGAATGTAAATATTATTATTAGGCACTAGGGGGCTTTTCTAAATAGATTTTCAATATCGCTTACTCATAGTAACTAAGCATTTAGAAAATCTGCTTTTTAGTAGTAAAATTATTTTTCCTTATCCTCACAAACCCCACATTATTCTTACTGTATCACTAACACTAACAAAATTATTTAAGTAAAAAATCCCCAGCATATGGTTTTGTTTCTAGATAAGGGTTTTAAAATTTGTCTTAAAGGAGGACAAATACAAATAACAAAGAACGAGTAACGTGCTTTTGGACGGATACTTATCGACACTACAATTTATGAAACTCATGAGACTTGCAAACATTTTGAAAAATAAACTGCCATTCACATACAAAAATGAATGTGACCCTGTGAATACAGCAAAGTGAACTTACTGCATTTTTCAACCAAATTATGTCTGCATTATGATAAGAGTTTTATGAGTTCTCCAGAGTGGTTACAGACACAAAACTGTCTACTGTAAATCTCTGCCTATTTCTTCAGCTGATGTGGTCATGTGGGATGTGAAGAATCTCATATCTGAGCAAACCTGCAGCAGTAGGAGGTTCTTTACCCATCTAAAGTGGTAGAGACAGAATGCACCTGGGCTGGGATCAACCCACCAAGCAGGAGCAAAGGGATGCTCTGCACGCCTTTCTAGGCCAAGTGTCAAAAGGCAATAAAAACGTAAGCAAAGGGAAGCAGAAATTTCTCATAAGAGACATATTTGAGAGTCAGAATCAATAAGGTCTCAAAATGGCTCTCACACAAGAAGTCCTGTGTAAGGAAAGTGGCACAGAAGGTGATACAACTCTTTCTCTTTGAGACTGATTAATAGGTAGATTTTTAAGGAACATCAACAATCACTAATGAGAAGGTATAAAGTTAGGGTTTTCACTTTGATGTGTTTTTTCATAATAAAAAGCACAAGATTTTACCACTGTCACTTAAGAGTACACTTTCTTATCAATCTTCACATTATATATTTTGCCTAAACAGACTACAAGATACCTGGTTATCGAATGTTATGTTTATGACAACTTTGATTTTCAAAGAAGGGTTAGGTTGAACAATACCGGGTTAATAAACTTACTTTTAAAATACATACTGAAGTTTTAGAAAATTTCAGACTTCCAATCTATAGTGGCCATCAGTAAACTTGTTTCTGCCTTTTGAAGATCTACCCTTACCTCAGTTTTTATCCTATTTTGTGTACATATTTCCACATCTGTCTAGATATTCAGGAGAGAAGAACTTTAACTGGAAGCCCTTACCTACTATCTAGTCCAATAACAAAGCATATCTAGTTACACATTTTCCCCTAAAGGTAAATACTTTGCATGAGTGATCAGGCTCCAAATGAGAATGAATGTAAAGAACAACAGGGAAGAGAAAACCTTCCCCATGCACCACACACTGTGAACTGGCTGCTTCTGCTACAAGTCCACGGGCAGATACAGCTCCCTCCTCACTAGGGAAATGGCTCAAGGCTCTGTGACACACAGTCCTGGGGAGGAACACTGGCAGATCTGCAAACTCTCTACTGCTCAGTGGTGGGCAGCTCCCACCACCTCAGGTCTCAGATGCCATGCAGAGATGAAAAGGAGCTGGGAGAGAGCCTGGCAGTGAAAGTGCCTGAGGAAGGAGGGTTTTGGTGACACGTCTGGTGTGTCCCAACACTGTACTCCAAAGCAGCACCTCCATACATTATCCTGTGGGAAGCCAGTTAGGTATGGAAGCAATAGCAGGAGTCACTCAACACTTCTCTGGAGACTTTAGTAAAGGGCACTAAATCAAATAATTATAATTCAGGAGTGTGCTATCTGCAAATAGCAAATTTCAGCTTTTCCAGCATGTGTCCCCCATGTCCTGACTGAGGAACACCAGGAGCACAAATGTTCTGTGGGGAAGCACCACGGTGAGGAACAGGCACAGGGAGGAGAGATGTTGGTGTCAGCCCACGAACAACCTCCAGTGCCTGCTCCTCTGCAGGTGCTGCACTTGGTCCCACGAGAGCAAGGCAGTGGAAATTACAGGGCTCTGATTGGCAGGCATTCTTCCACCCACTTAGCACAGGATTTCTAAATTGCAAATGTAACCCAGCTCTCCTATGCACTTCATATACTACAGCTATTGTTAAATAACCTTCTGTCTACCCAGTACTAAAGAACTAAATAAACTAAAATGTAGCACATTAAATTGCCAAATTACTAACTTTTACTTTATTATTATAGTGTATTACATTATATTATTCCTAATTCTGCCCCTGTTTTGTCCCTCCATATTAGATATATCTCATGGTTATTCTTATGCTGTTGAGATATCTCTCCAATATCTGCAAAAATCTCTCCTTCAGCTTATTACCAGGGTCTTACTGGAGTGACAGTCCACAGCTTCAGGACGGAGCAGTTTGAATGTGATTATGTCAGAAAATAAGGTTATTTTTCCAGATTAGTTCATTTTGCAACCATTGCAAAGTAATACAAAGAGCTGCTCCCAGACAAAGGAAGCCCTCTAATTTGGGACATAAACAGTGAGACACAGTTGAATAATCATGTTCAGGAAAAAAAAGAAAGAGCAGCTGGCTGAACTTCTCATAGTTTTATACACATTTAGAAGGCGTAGGATGTAATCACAACTTTAGCATCCCACTGGACAGTTTATGAATTCTGATAATGATATTAAAATTTCTGTATATTGGCACTCTAATTGCTAGACTACATGGAGACTTAAGTTACATAAGCCTATGGGACAAGCCTCACCCAGGAGAAGTCTATGTTACAACCCAAAGACAAGCACATAAGGGACATATCTAATGGTAAGATTCCTTTCAATATTATTCTTAGTACTATTGTAAACTAAAATCAGCCAGGCTATTATTGTAATGGCATATGAAGCTCAATTTAATCAACCAAACCTCCTGCATTGTTAATTTTGAGAACTGCTTGAAAAGCCATGTCCTTGTTTTCTGATCATAAAGCAGGAACTGTAGTTCCAGTCTAATCACCCCATTAAAGAGTTAATGTACAACACAAAAATGGGAGGTGTGTTTCCCAACTAATGCTTTGGACATCAACACTGAGAAAAAAACTGTGTAATAATTTTTTCCATTGTTATCAACAAAATTTTTAATAAGGACATTTAAGGAGATTTGGCCTTATTATTGTGACAAACTATTCTCTGTATTACTTTTTAAATTACTTTTTCAAGCAGTGTATTTCTGGAATTTTTTTTACATTAACTTACTCAGGGCTTTAAAATCAGACAGATACCTATGGAATTAATTATAGCATAACAAATTTAAATTTACTCAAATTTTTAACTTCAACCAGTAGAAGCCCCTTTGGTCAGAGAAGGCTTTAAGAGCCCATCATCAAGTAACGTAATTGCTTTTTCTGGTGTGCTTTCCATACTGACAACAAAATCACCAACCCACTGACAAAATCCCTGGTGTGACTAAATGACAGCCAGCCAGACTGTCACGTTCCCACTGCCAGGCTACATCCAAGGGCAGAGGATGGAGATGCTGCCCCCACCATAGCTGAAGCAACCTGCCATCCTTTCTGGGGACCCCTTCTCTAACTGGGTCAATAAAGAGCCACAGATCACCTGTACACTGTAAGTTACTGACAGGATACCATGTGGTCAAGGTAAAATGAACAGACTGAGAAAAAAAGTGTTATCTTCTTTGAGCCACATTTGGCTGAGGTTTTTCAGCAGCTTTTGCTAAAACCTCCAACGGGAGTGGTGTCAAAACCTACTCAGTTGGGGAAAATTGGGGGGCACATTATTAATATTGTTATATTAATATTGAGTACATTGAGATATTTTAATTTAATCTGGAGCTCACTGGAAGGGCACACACACAAAACATGGACTCCACTATTATTCTTGTGGCAAGGGCAACAAGTGAAATGTTGGCTCCACTCCTGGCTGGTTGTGCTGTGTTTAACAAAGGTATTCCCTTCTCCTCTCCTCATGTTCTAGCACTTGTTTCATCTGTCAATCCAACTTGCCTTGATTGTTCCCAGGCAAGTATTATCATTCTGCTCCAACTCTATTTTTGACTCAGTCAGGTCTCTTTCAGATTTGAGGAGGACCATATTTAGCAACAAAAATGCTATCAGACCTGAAACCCTCCCTCACAACAACAACCTGAAATATACTGCACAAAATTAGCACATCAAGAAATTGCTTTTAGATGCCTTGATTTTAATTAACTTGGCCCCCATAAAAATAAGACAAGAATCACCTTTCTTATTCTAAACAAGTGATTTCTTGGCTATCTATGGTGTCTTGAAAGCCCATCAGACCAACACAGAAATGACCTCCTTGCCTTCCTGGAGGAAATTCCTTTACCTATTTGACAGTATAAAATGAAGAATTACTGATTAAATGTTTCACACTTGTTGGATGCTGAAGGCACGTATTTTCATCTGGTAAATTTAAATAATTTTTATGAGAATAATTATATAAAAAGCTGGCACTGAAAGATTTTATGCAAGGTACTCTTCTGACAAGCCAAATGTTGCTATGTTGTTTGTTAAAAATTGCTTGCATATTTTGAATGTGTAAGAGCTGTTTTCAGAGGGGGATCCAATCTTTTCATAAAAAGTGTATCTTAAACCTATCATGTTCTAACCAATATCACTAGTGTAATAAGAGAAAATCAGGGTTGCACAGGGATTTCATTACACTAAAGATTCCTATTACAGGAGTCAAATGCTGAAAACATCAGAAGCTCCTGACTGTATTTCAACTTTAAAGATAGCAACAAATAGCAAATTTTAAATTATTTTAAATCCCTGAATATGCTAGACTGGATGAGATATAGCATGGATAGTATCTCTTGAAGCCTGCTAAGACAGTACTTCTGTATGCCCTTCAGGAGGGGAAAAACCAGCAAACTAATCAAGGGAGTATTTTGTCATATCACCTTATGTGTTCAAGCTCCTGGTTAAGTACTCTTTCTGAAAACCACAAGGCTGCCATTCATGGAAATGGATGGCAAAAGGGATTTGTCAGACTGGCCAGGAACACAGACAAAGCTGAAGGATGCCCTGCCATGCAGGAGCTCTTAGCCCTCCTTCCCAGCCTTTTCTGAAATTCAGGCACCCACCAAAGACCCTCTTGGCAAGAGGACATGGTGCATCCAGTGGTTTTCAAGGAAAGATCCTGATAAAATTCTTGGTGAACTGGTGATAACCAGTAAGGAGGTACATCTACACTCCCATCAATTCCTACTCTTCCCCCAGTTCCTCCAGCAATTCAGGAGGTTTTTACCCTCAATGACCTTTGCACAAAGGTACAAAGAATCAGTGTGAAAATCGTTTCTCTTTAGCCTCCTCCTTCCTAATTCATCCTCAAGCATCTCCAAAACACACAAACTGCCCCTGTCACATGCTGTTTGGTGAGGTGTAGCTGCCATACTTCTGTATGACACATTGTTTCACAGAAAAAATTAATCCTGCACTCAACATATTACAGCACCAATATGGGATTCAGGCCTCAGTTCTCTTCTCCTGCACATCTGACTCCTTCCCAGTGTGGAAGGGCAGAACCTGCTGTCCTCCTGGAGTGATGGAGCAGTGCACAGGGCCCACCAGGTACCAATCTGCCCATTCCTAAGGTAGGTCAAGCTCCTCTACTGGCAGAAACACCGGATCTGTGTTGGAGATGGGCACTTCTCAAAGCCTTTTGAGTTGTTAAAAGTGGTGCTCTTTTTCAGCAGAATGAAAACAAGATCTTTGCAGCTTTCAACTGGAAATGAGAGCACCATCATCTCAGAATGGGCATTACTACTTGCTAGCTTCTGCTACCTCATCCAGGTCTTTTGATCATAACACGGGAAAAATACCTTTAGTTTCCTCAAAGTTAACAATATGCAGGAAAAGAGAAGTCTTATTAAAGTGAGGGCAGCTGTTCCCCAAAGGGCTGCCCCAGCTCTGGGAGCAGCTGGGCAGCAGGGGAACAGCTGGTGTGAGATGGTGGCTGATCAGGCTGAGGCAAGAAAGAGGAGTTGGAGAAAGGTGGGTTCTGGGTGGGAGGGAGCACCCACTGCAGCTCCACCACTGACACCTGACTCTGGCATTGCTGCACCAATCTGCTGGGAGGTGGGAACACATTTCAGACATAACTAGTTTTACAAGAAACCTCTCGATCTGGGTGATGATGTGGAGGGCTCAGCCTGCTCCCCTGGAGTGCCAGCAGTGCCAGTCCCCAGAGCTGCTGAGTGCTCAGCCCTTGGTCCTGCCAACAGCAGCAGCAAGGGCGTTGAGAGGCTCAAAGAGAAAACCCCTTAACTGTCACCATAACTGGTGACTATTGGAGGCAAGGGAATCCAAATAGACCAAAACACTCTGAGATGCTGGGGGAAGGGTTACCTGTAAAAACAGCCACCTTCTGAAAATGGCAGGTAAGAATGCCCTTCTCTCAGGGGATGGTAAGCTAAAGGATGCCTGAAAGGAGGAGTTTCTGCTGTCCAGATCAGTCACATGCATGAGCAAGGTTCCCCTGGACAAGCTGTAGCATGATCCAGAGCTGTTATGCAGGGATGTATTCCCAGTTATTTGCTATGCACTCCTGCTTTGGTTTACTTAAGTGCTTTCCACCAAAATACCACCACTAAACAAAGAAAACATTATCATCTCTATAGCCTGAAAAGCACTGACTATCATGTAGCTGAGCTCTGTTCTTATCCTGTAACAGCAACCTCCCTCCTATGTATTTCTCAAGCTGCTCAGTTAGCTATTGTCCTCTGCTCTTTTCTTCTACAAGAAGGAAAATGCAGCTTCTAGAAGCTACATTGTCTTTTTTACTTTCCTCTCCTCTGCAGTTTCGTACATGAAAAAGTATTACACGTCCCCTTTCATGCATCACCAACGTCAAAACCAAACCTTTTTCTTTTTTCCCTATCAGGCAGAAACATCTTATACCAAACAGCTCCCTTTAGTTCTCTTCTTGGATTGCACTCGTTAAAACTGTCAAATCAGCTTCTACAAAACCAGAGAACTAGAGAGGTTTGGCTTCTACCTACATATAAATCCAGCAAGTAGTGTAGATAAAACAGAAACAACAACAAAAAAAAAAGAGACTTATTTGTGACATCTCACCTCAAAAAGCAGTACTGAAAAAGGCAGATAGGATTATTGTTACGCAAAAGGATTTTCCTGCAAGGAACGAATAGTCTAGGGCTAATCAAGACTTCTCCCCTCTAAACAAGCGGGATGGAACAGAAACCTGTATAATTATAAGGACATAAATGCAAAGAAAAAGTAGGTAATTGCCTCTTCAAGTAACAGAAGCATCTGAAAGCTTGTGTGCTAGCTTTAAAACCAACTAGAAGAGATGCTTGTCCCTCTAGCCTGGAGTTAAAATGTGCAACTCCTCATTGCCACATGGCAGAGCTCAAAGTACACCTGAGTTCAAAATCGATAAAACTATTTTGTGGAAGACTCTGATTCATCAAGGGTTACAAGCAAGATACCTTTAACTCTCCCTAGAAATATGTTTTTAGGCATGGTTCAAGGCAGGCAAACTGGGTTAGCTGGGATATGGGGCTCACCTCTCTTTGGTACAATCACTTGTTCTTGCAGGTGACTTTTTAAAACTCAAATAACTCTGAGTCTGAGATCTGATATAGAACTAGACAAATCAACATTTCATGCAATTTTTGCTAAGCTCACATCTGCTGTGCAAGATTGCAAGATTAAACAATAAAAATAACAGGCTTGGTGAGTTTTTAATTTTGCAAGGATTTGTTTTTTCAGAAGAATGTTAGACATACATCTTAAAGAAGTTGTGTATCTAGTGTCAGTAAGTGCATTAATTTTTCACTGTAATGCCAGGACCTGCCATCAGTACAACTGGCTATTCCAAAGAGCTGCAGAGTAACCAAAATATTCCATGTATATTACATAATGTATCTATTCAACACTTCTGTGGAAAAATAAGAACTTTTAGATTTTCTATGAGAAAATACATGAAGGTAGAAACAGGCAAGAACTTAACTGTTCTGGTTATGCATCTGGTAACACAACAACTGGTGATGAAAAAGATGTTGGTCACCATGATTTACACACTACTTTGTGAACTAAAAAATACAGCAAGAGCACAGTCAGCTTAAGCTGAAGATGTTTAAAACAACCCCTTAGCAGGTGTGTGCAGAAACCTTGGGAGGATTTCAGAACTGGAAATTCACAGGTAGAAGTCTAAGTGCAGAGAACAATCTCCCCTGCTCAACCTGGAACTACCACAACCACTGGCCTTGGAAGGAGGAAACAGATGTTAGTAAGACCCAGGAAGACCAGAGATGAAGATTTGGCTGTATACTTTTGGTCATTAATAACAGTGCTAAAGATGAGCAACACTAGACTAGAGAAATGCAAAACATAAGGACAAAATAAAGAAACAGCCTCATGAATTTGTCTTTTAAAACATTTACTCTATTTCTACACAGTACAACTGAGTAAGTCATCGGAAGAAAAAGTCTCAGCTAGTACTTCCAGAAGACAAGAGCTAAGGGGCCAATAACTGTTGCCCCAACTAATTATGGACATTGATATTACAGGGTTTTCAGCTTAATAATGAGGTTGTGCCAGAGTCACCTCCTTGGAAGACAACTTGGGCTGAGAAATATTCCAATGCACTGGCATGATCAATGCACAGAATATGGCCCCAGCCTAAAATCCATCCATGTGGCTCACCTTGGCTCAAAATGCTAAACTGCATAAATCTTTGAAATTAAGGCTAAAGCAGCATAGGTGCATTTACAGTAGGTTATGCTGTAAGAGAAACGTGACACTGTAGAAACAAAATACTTTTAAAACAGTTTTTCTAACTGGGGAAAGATTTATAACGCCATCATCCTCATTTGTGGCACAGAGAATTAGAGGCTGATGGGACTTTCATTTCAAAAACCAATCACAACTTAATTAAACTCGTTTCATAGCTTATCCTCACCATCACAGATTTATGCCCTATTTCTAGTCTTCTACTTTTTGCTTCCATCTCACCCCAGTCAATTTTGCAATCTCCTCCCCAGCTACCCTGATGTTTCCAATTCCCAAGTACTACAGATCAGACTGCACAAACTGTTTCTTTTCTTTTTCAAGAAAAGGGGTAATTTAAGCCTCCCCACCTTGCTTTCCTTTGTTCATTGGGTTACTCTCAGCAACTTCCTACTCCTCATCATTCCAAGGAGCAGTGATACTCAAAAATGCACACAGCCTTCTGACAGCCTTGGCAGCAAAGCCAGAACCATGCAGAATATAAAATCTCGCCCCTCCACGTCCATTTTCCTCCAAGCAGGAACTGCAGGTGTCACGTGTACAGGCTGCTCAGAGTCATCCACCCATGCCCTCATCCTTCCACATTCAACCCCCACTACATTTCAGGAATAATGAAATCCAAAAAGATCCAAGTGCTATTTTCAAAACTGAAGAGTCTAATTTTTACTTCAAGTGACTTCTATACTCTCCTATAAATCCCACAGTCTTGTTTAGCCACAATATACACAAGCTTAGGAAAATGGTCTTTTGGGATGGGACAGGCCAAGAAGAAGGTAGCTGACATAGTTCTGAGCTGCATTAACTGTAAAAGCCATTTCCAAACTGTGAATCTTTAAGGCAATCATTTTTTAACTTTAAGAAAGCACTCACGCTTCCTTCCACCTTTTAACAACAGTTCAGAAATAACTGTACGAAAAATTTCAGCCATCCTTTAAACAAGTATTCCCAGGAAAGCTAATACACAGCTTTTTTTCCTCTTCTTTTACTACAGAGACATTTTACAGACTGTGCAAGGCTCTCATAAAATGAATTTGCTCACATTCTTAGAGTTTGCATAGATACAAGGATAGCCTGTTTATGCTATAAGATTCATGATGGCCACTATAAGATGTCCTTATCTGCTGGCAGAATTTGTGAACTCAAGATTAAAACACAAAGCAGAGAACTTGGAAAGCACTGATTTATTAATCCGTAATGCACTAATGTCTAAAGTGCATTTGTGTTTCTTGGGTCATTTTTTTTAAATTTTATTTTTATTCCACAGTCTCATCATTTCATAAACCATGTTAAATTTTCAGTGTCTTGGTATAAAAAATTTTTGGTATGGTTAAATTAGTCTAGTTCATTAATAAATATTTCTAGGCCCTAAAATAATCAAATGAAACTTTTGAGGATACTTTAAGAAACAGGACATTAAATACCTAGATCATAGAGTGGCACTGAAGAAGGTAAGCAGAACAATATAAAAAAAAATTTAGTCTTGGATAGTTTTAGTTTGGAGTGTAAAATTTAAATGGAATTTTCCCCAGGCTCTTTACACAGCCAGAAGTAAATAAATAAAAATATTATCTTCTGTCTTCTAAAGAAATGGAAACCAGCAACTCCAGTTGTCTTTAAAGCCATTACAATGAAGTTAGAAATGTAAATGCTTTGTTGTAAAATTATGTACATGTACTTGATTAAAAAAAAATGTGTTGAGAGTAACTTTTTTTTTTAATTAGAAGTTTAAAATAAATGGCAGGACATATTCTAGCAGGGATTAAAGAAACAAAAACTCTCAGAATAATCAGCTTCAAGCCTTTTATAGATTCAGTATGATTTTTAGATTGGATTTCAAATGTGCACATTAGAACAGCAAAAAAATCTCACTTTACTGCCAAGTGTAGAAGCTATTGAAATACTGTTATGTGAATTCTAAACCAGATTATTTTACTACAGGAAAACACTCTCTAATTCTCTGTGTCTCATATTCACGATCTCTCAAGTATTCCATAAAGACCACTTTGCACACGTAGGAAACCCCACTAAAAGGGGATTCTGGCATCACCAAGCCCATGGGTACCACGCCAGGAGCTGTTCCTGGAGCCTCCCCAGCCATCCCTCCCCACCAAAACATGAGCTCCTTTTAACCTGCAACTAAAGCACAAGGATCCCCAGCTGAGGTTTCTTACTCTCATTCCTGCTGCTAGCTAAAGTGATGAGGCTAAACCTCCTGCCCTTGCCACTGCCTCATCTCTGTCCATGCTTGAATTTAGAACCAGGAGAAGCCTCCTAAGTGAAGATTCCTTAATTTTGCTTCCTGCTTGAGGCCTGTAAATCATCTCATGATTAAATGAACATTTCAAAAACTGTCTGAAGGATGGTTTAAATTAAATTTTTTTGGCAGCCTCTCTCCCCACTCTCTGATGGTGATAACAGCTCAAATACTTTTAAAGAAATCAGTGGTGATATTTTTTATTCCAAAAGCCTGAAGTTTACCCTCTGGAATCCAGAAGAGAAGAAATAATTAGCCAGTATTTTTTTTTTTGCCAGCAATACTCAAAATGTGAAGCCAGAAAGCAAAAATCCTACTTAAAATGCAGCCATTTTCTTCATGCAAATACAGTAAGATCCTGCAGAGCACTTGTTTCATGCTTTGTTCATAAAATCATGGTCTTTAATAGCTCCACACTAGCACAAGGATGCTGGACTGATAACCATCATCAACAGATTCCAAAATTCACAAAGTTTGGGCACAAAAGGAGACAAAAAATATTTATCTTCCTGTTTGTGAGCTATGTGTTTTAAAAACAAAGCTAGGAACTTATTTTATCAATAATGAATGAGAACATGAGAACTGCAAAACTGCCTGATTACAGAGCTTTTTTTGTTTGTTTTTAATATTGTATGATCACATTTGTTTAAAAGAAAAACAAAATAAGATCTTACAAATTAAACACACATGGCTACTATAAACTGAGCATTAAACACTTTTGAGGGATGGATGGAATCCCAGGTGACAAAGAATGAGCAGAAGTTCTCCCCACTTATCTCCAGGTAGCATCTTCCTTGGCTATTTAGATGCAGAAGGTCTGTGACACAGGGAATCATCTTTTCCTTCTAGAAGTTCAGCTTTCAGAAGTGAACAGTATCAGCCACCTTCCCAATCCAAGGTGTCCTCTGATAGCAAAAGCCAAGCCCAGATGGAGGAGACCCCAGAGGGTCACTGTTAAAGGGAGGGGCTGCACTATGTGGGGCTCCCCTGAGGCTGCTCTGCATCCAGAAACAGCCCCAGATGGCACTAATAGCCTGAACAGTGCAAGAGAACAAACTTATTAAAATCCACAGGCACCAAAGTGTGAGGAAACATCTCCTAGACTGCTGGAGGACAGTCTCAGAGCTGGAATGATCTGGAGGGATGAAATCCCTCGCCAAGTTTTATATAACAATATGGTAAATGCTGTGCTAACAGACACAGAGCCTGGCAAACACCAGGTTAGTCTGCAAGGCTTTTTTATTTTGTTTTTTTTTACCTAGTCAGGCTGTTAGTTTTACCAAATGTCATAAATATTAGGTGCTTGGTTTTAGTGCAATTAATTTGACATTTCAATTCAGCTAAGGCTTTTATTAACATGAACGACTTAATGTGGATAGTTAAGAGGCCCAGAAAAAAATCAGAACAACTACAATTAGAAAAACAACCATTAAGCAGAAAACCATCTGGGACATTGTACAGGCCCAAGTGAAATATGAAGTACAGTAGGGTTGCCAAACAGATGCTTATCATAGTATAGAGCACAGAACAGCCAGGGCAGAGGCAACCTTCCTGGTCTCAACCAGATGTGCTGCACCCAGCTTGGACACTGCCATGGCAGAAGGGATGGGAGTCAGCCTGGAAAACCCAGGGAAGCTCAGCAAGAGGAGTCAGAGGCCTAGCAAACACCAAGTATAGGAGAAACTAAACCAGCCTTCACAACAACCTTTCAGCTTGTAAGGGCTACTGTAGTGGAGCAGTCTGTTTTCTGTGCCATAAGGGAATGGAAATGCTGGACTTAAATTGCAGAGGGAACAATTCAATATCCATTAGCAGAAAAAAAAATACTTCCTTCCCAAAACAGCAAAGAGGAAAAGCACTGTCTGGAAGGAATGAAGAATGCCCACCACCAAGGGTGTTTAGGATTTGGAAGGTACAGCAGCTCCAGATTGAGATGACAGAGCTACAATGGATAATCTTCCAAATAATTTCCAGCTCCCTAGGTCTGAGACACGCACATCCCACTTACAACTTCACCAGGGTGTTTGCAGGGACCAAGACTTTAACCTATATACACTGCCCTCCTGCACTGGAAAGGTTTAGGAAACCAGTAAGGAGATTAAGATGCCAAAAGATTAGCATCTAGTGCCATTTTAGCTGCCCAGGAATATCCAAGGAAGTTGCATAGGACTGGCAGGTTAGACACCAGATCTGTGACCCTCTGGAGCAGCAGCTAGTGACTGCAAGGAAAGGCAGAAAGCCAGGCTAGCATGTTAGGATAATTAACAAAAAATCATCCTTCAACATTGATTGCATAGACCTCCATGAAAATATTAATCTTAAATCCAAAAAATCTGAGGACTTCTTTTTTTAAAAAAATAGATTAAATGGAACTGCTTTGTAACAAATGTGGCTTTTCTAGAGTCTTCTGTCCAGAAAAAAAAAATTGGCAGGATGCTGACTGTTAGCACTGATGCCTTTAATATCCCATCCCACTTCCCATGATGAACATTAATTAAACAAGAATGTATGTTTACATGGTGACCCTCCAGACATTCAGTATGGTAGTAGTTTAATAAAACTATATCCTTTCCATGTCCTTTCAAGCACTACTGACTCAAGCTCACCCTTGCTTTAATGATTGCCCTGAAAGAACATGAGAGCCACACACAACAGATGGCACCACCTGGAGATGTAATCAATACATTCTGAAAAGACTTTAGTACTCCTCTGCTCCCCTAGTCCTACTGGTACTATGACATCATCTTCTGACTTAGTTGCCATTGATTATACAAAGGGTTTAATCTTTTTTTAGCTTTGAAAATTTAAAATTATACATTTCAAAAGAACATTCTCATGTAAACGATAGGTAGCTATTTTTTTTTTATTGTAGATTTCTGTTTCCTTTGCATTTAGAAACCTTCAGGCTAGGCCAAGTCCCTGCTGTATCTCAAAGAGGAACTATCCCAGTTCTGCAAAAATCCCAGTGAGAAATGGCTTTGTCATGGAAAAATTTCAGTTAAATTCCAGTCAGTAGTCAAATCTAAGAATGTCTTTAAAACAATTTTCAGTAGGTTTCAGTGAGAAGGTTTATATGATTTATGATTTAAAAACTATATATTTTTCATGTTTGAAATAAAAATGAATGTAAGTTTAAATTTTAGGACAGGAAACCCTCTTTTCAGTGGAAAATTATAGGTTAATGAAAAGAAAAAAAGCTGGATTCTCCTTTTCATCCATAAAATAATTTTAAAAAAGCTACAAATTTTCATTTAGGAAATTTGACTATAGCTTCAGAATTGAAAGCACATTTAGAATTGAGGGAGCAGAAACAGCAAGCACAAAAAAAGGCTTTTTGAATATTGTTACCAAAAGTTTTCAGGCCAACAAACTGAGAAGGAACAGCAGTGGGGTAAACAGAGAGCCCCAGAGGACTTAGACTGTCTTCCCTCTGTTGCTTGTGAAGTGTTTTACCATTCAGGAGTGACCTTTTCCCAAGGAGAGCCTCCCTGCAGCCAGACTCAGACAGGGCAGCAGCAAAGACAGAGCTTGCTGACATCATGAAGTAGAAAAATTAAACATAAAATAGACTGGTTACACAACACCTGGCAAGAGAATTAATGCAGAATATAAAAAAGCCCCACCAGAAATATATTCTCACATGTATAAGATTCCTTGTTTCACCACCCAGCCTGAAGGGGTGTCTGGTAGGGATTAGCACAGCTCCATTGACAGTCCCCAACTTAGTAATTGAATTGAGGAAACTTAGCAAGAAAGGCAATTTGGAAGAATGGCCATGTAAGAAATTCTCTTGTGAATGTCTTTTGCAAATAAAAAGACAATTTAATCCATATATTTCAGGCAAAAGCAGATGACCTTTATTGGCAATGACACCCAAAGCTATTAAAACAAAAAAAAAAGTAGGAATTCATCTCTCCTTTGCATTTTTAGCAGCATGGGCAATGGAAATCAAATAAAATTTTAAATGTGGCAACAAGATATTTGTGGGCAAAATGCATCTATATGTATAAACACAAACAAACATAAAATTAAAATTATTCTTATTTTTGTTGACAGCCCATATTGCTTTCTGAATTGTTCAGTAAATAATGCAATACTTGGCTTTCAAACACTGCAGGCAATTTTTTTCCCTTGAACTGAAATTTAAAACTAGGATATAGAGATTTTGTATCCCATCATTTTTGTTTACCATACAAACTCACTTCTGCAGTGGAGTTGCTTTTGCATATGAGAATTGAAAAAGCTTTATTTAATAAATTTTAAATTTTAATTAAAGAGCATGCTCAGAAATGAACATACATACTCCCAGTTGTTTATCTAAGGTAGTCATATTTTTGAACATAATTAGGCAGCATTTTTAGGGAAGCTCAATCTGAGTTAACAGCAAAAGCAGTGCCTTGGAGGTAATAGGACAAGTAGACAAGGCATAAAATGCTGATGGTCTTCAGCCCACAGGAGTGCAAATGCCCAGTCAGATGCCATGGGAAGGCTCAAACGGGAATTTGGAATGAAAAATCAGATCACAAAAACAAAGCTCAGAAAGAGCACACATTTCATTAACCTACTCCAGTCTCTGAGCATGCAATGGGCTGTGTGGCCCGGAAGGATGTCAGGCAAAAAAAAAAAAAAAAAAAACAAACCCCAACTTGGTAAATGCTCTTGATTTTACAGGACTGATAGTGGATGCAGTAAGTTAGAATAACAACCTCCTTGTCCCAGAAGAGGTTGCACTTTGTGCTATTCACCAGTTTGATATGGAACACCTCTAATGTGAAACATTACCTCAGTTTATCATAGCTCTGCTTATTTAAGACACTCCTGGGCATTAATTCCAGATGGGAAGATACAGTATCCTAATGCTTCCTCTCTTGCCTCTCAGTGATGATGAAATTAGGTGGTCAGACCACAGGACACCACTAATGATGTCCTCTCTAAAACAGAAAGAGGCTGTCAGAAAAGCAAACTGCTCTATTAATTTCAGCCCCACATCCTCATCAACTCCAGTGTGCACAATCCAGGCTTTATGTGTCATCTGTCCTGACTCCCACATTTCACCATTGCCTAAAACCTGCCAAAGTGAAAACACACTACCTTAAAATGCAGAGAAGCAAAATCCAGAAGTGTACACAGGGTACCACTTCATAACACAGTGTTTAATTAGAAAACATTGATCCTTCTGAGCCATACCATTTGCACAGTGCATTACAGTCCTCTCATTAAAAAGAGGGAAGCCTCCTCAGACCTGTATTGTAGAATCTGAAATACCTGACCTTATTCAGAGTATATTTTTCACTAGCACTAACTCCTCTTGAAGGCAAATGCTGCCTAGGATGTCCCATGGATACACCTTGGGCACAGTGCATGATGCTAGCATGAGTTGGTAGTCATGGGAGCCCTTAGCTCCTCTGTCCTATTTTGTGAAAGCACTGCCACTTTGAATTTCATTTCTGCAACTGGGAAGTTGCAACATGGGAGAAATTGTTCTCAGTTTCCTTTATTCTCTTGCTGGTTTCTAGTTTTTTATAAGGAAAACAATGAAAAAAAGCTCTCAGGCTTGGTACCTCAGCACAGTCATTTGATACCTCTTTCAGTGACCAGCCCTCCCTGACATAAAGGTGAGCTTTCCTGAAACCCTTCACAGGGACTGGACATCTCTCAAAATGCCAGCTTAGCTCCTGCTCTGGCCTTTGACAAGTGTTTTCAGTAGTTTAGGGTCAAAAGGCAAGTTTCAGAGACTGGAGCTCTATGAATGAGGCTATTGTGTTCCTCTGAGGCAGCATTCAGAAGACTGTGTGGGACTACAAAGGGGAAGCCAGGAGATGTCGCAAACCTGCACAAGAGCTTGTGGTGATGCAGCAAAATGCTAGGGAATACCTGTGAGTTTGCCTAGCCTCCAGAAGCACTGTGAAATCTTTTAAAGGTGACAGAAGTTACATGAGGAAGATTGTAGCATCTTGTAAACACTCTGGAGGGTGAAACCAATGCAGCAAACAAAGGCTCCCAGCCATTAATTGCCCCAGAAGGGCAGCCAGTAATTTATTAAAATTTATATAAAACTTTGTTACAGTTGTCCATGCTATATAGAAGGTACTCCAAAATTACAGTGATGGGGTAGCAACAAAATACCCTTAAACACACATCAGGAACTATAGTTCAGAGTTAAGAGTTAAGCATTAACTCAGAGTTAACTCAGTTAAGAGTTCAGAAAAAGGACTGAAAACTTGCAGAACAAAGAGGCAAGAAACAACACAGAAGGAAACGGGGTTTAACACTGCGAAGACAATCTAAGTAATTTTTTCCTGCTGCAAATACCTTTTCAAACTCAAACAGAGACACCAATGCTTTTCTATCCATGTTCCCTGAATAAATTTTATGGAGCCAGCACAGCAGAAGGCTCCCCTGCACACTACTGCAGGGCCCAGGTGTGAGTTCCCTGGAAAGTGTGCCAGTATTGCCCCAGCCAATCCTGCAGCACATGGAGGCAGCAGCAGAGCTCCTGTCCCAGCAGTCTCCGGGCAGATGGCAGCACCTGAGACTCCCACAGACACTGCTGTTCTCCAAAGACTTTATCAGGGAGTATGCAAAAAAGGTGCAGGTTTTTCTGCAACTAAGTTGATGGGATCAACAGCCAGCTACACCCTGCAGAGAACTAGTTATGTACTTCTTTGCTGAAACCCTAGTAATGCACAAATCAGGAAAGTCTTTAAAAATGAAGGAACCACCACCAAAGATAATTTCAAAAAATAAAGCAAAAAATGAAATAAGCTTTCCTGGGATAAAACATGGAAGTAGTCTCTCTAGACGTGTTCTTCACCTTAAGTGGCAAAATCTGTTGAAACACAGATAGAGGTGGGCCCAGAGGGGAAGGGGGTGATGGCATCATGATACACTGCTGTCTCCTTCTATTACCTCCCACTAGCAGAAAACAAACCTGAAAAGGCCCAGCTTTCCCTTCACAACTGAATCACAGAAATGCAAACACTGTGCCACAGCCTCTAACCTGCTCTGTGTGGTGCAGGCTGTCTCTGAACAGCACAGCAAGGGCATGTTTGGTGCCACAGGTCTGAACACGGTTTGCCATTTGCATAGCCAGGAGCAAATACATGGAAAAGCTCAAATATCCCACAAGAGAATTGGATTCTCTTTGATTACAAAGCAAGAGACCATTACAAGATGGTGTCAATATGGAACATCTGAATGATTTACACAAAAGTCATTTGGGAAATAAAATAATCCATTAAGGATTAGCAGTGCCATGTTAATGTGATATAACAGGACAAAAAGAAGCAACTGAACACACAACAAAGTTAAGTCCTGATGGATAAACATAGGAAAGGACAACCCATATTTTCAATTTACCATATATATTTAGGCATTGTAGCAGAGTTGATACACAGAACTATTTGCAGAGTCAGTAAAGTTTTGCAATATCTATTTAAGACGAAGTGGTGACTGACTGAGAGATGTTTTAATTGTTGCAAATCAGCATAGCTTTAATAAAAACTATAGAACTATGTTAAATTATAGCAGCTGGGGACAGCATCTGAAAAAAGTGTGGAGCTCCTAATTTGTGGTGCAGTTATTTGAAAACAATTCTGCAAGAGAAGTTGGAAGAAACAGGACTGTGTTTTAGTATTTAATTTAAATTCATGTGGTTCTAAAAGTGAGAATGTAAAAACAGAAAACTGAGAAAACAAACTTTTGGCAATGACATCTGACAACAGCAAAGGAGCTGCATTTTTGTCTTGCACAAATAGCAACAGGAATGATTAAGCTTTAAAACACACACATGTACACACAAGAACACACATAATCATCCAAGAGCCCAGAACTATGTCAGGATCACAAATGTGAAAGACAAATAAATATATTTAAAAGATTCTGATACCACATGAGGGAACATTCATCATGAGGTTAAAACATTTCTGAAAGAGAGAGGATTTCCTTTCTCCAGCCAGTTGCAATATTTCATTTTCCCAGAGCAATGGAAGTGAAGGAGGCAGTGAGGTAGCACACACAAGGTCACCCATCCTGTTAGTGACTTAGCAGATGTAAACACATCTCTCAACTCAGAAACTGGATTTTAAGAACACTGCTTGCAGGAAATCCTCCTGTCTTTTACTGGTAAGGGCACTGGAAAAAGTCAGCGTTGCAAACAGAACATTGCAGTCATACCAACAAGCAATTCAACACTTAAACTTTTCAACAGACAAGACAGTATTTTACTTCTGGTTTTATAATGCCAAGGTCAACAACTCATCATGAGCACTTGACTTGTCTAGCTGGTCATCAATGTCTCAAAAATAATCTCCCATTAAAGACCTCAATGAAGGAAACCTCCTCACTCAAATAAAAAATATGTGTATACAGGGAGACCACTTGAAAAATTACACCTTTGTTCTCCTTTTCTGGAAGTTAGTATAGAAGGATGGAGAAAAGTCCAAGTCCATTAAATCAAACACTAACTTGTTACTAGTCATTAGCATGCCATAAAATGCTACAACCAGGTACACAAAAGCATTGAAACTGAGATTTACAACACCTAAAACTTAGGTATCTGTAAGTAGTGCCCGAAGTGCACAGCAAAGCCAGTGGAAAGTCTCCTTGACCCTTTCTATTTTCAGTAAGGACTTTTAAAAAAATATATTTTTATATTGCTATATTTAACCCTGTTAATTAGACAGCTTCATTCCACATTCAGTAAGAATCTAATACTACCCTAATAAATGTATCATTTTTTTGCAAAGTGTCATGCATGAACACAACTAAAATAGTGCCTTTTTTAAGCTTTTAATGCCATCAAATTTAGTATCTGCAAAAGAAACCACTGTTTTCTCAAAGCAGCAGAACTAAGTAAAGAATTGGAGATGTTTCAAAGGTAATGCCTAAAGCATAAGGGCAATGGAAAACTTTTGATCTCTTCTAAGTATACGAAGAAACATCCACATGAATTTTAATGCTCAACATAGGTGCTAACTTTAATGAATCAACTTAGATAGGTAGTTAATCATACAAAGCCTTCATTATCCTTTCTTCTCTCTTAACCATTTTCTGTATTTGTACTTCTTTACTGCAGTGAAAAAGCTGAATTTGAAGGAACAGATAGAGACCCTTGGAGAGCTTCAAGGGCTATCCCTGCCTTCTTTGCCACTTCAGGTAACTTAATTGCAGTGTAACACCACAAATCATCAGTGCAGGCTTCAGTGACTGGCCCTACAACCTGGGTGTGGACTCAACTTTGCTAGCAGCACATGCGGAGAAGCTCCACAAATGACAGTGAAGGACAGAGCATGAAACAGACACAAAAATGTGTTTACATGTTCAGGAGGGGCAAGGACCTTCTCTAATCCCTGGTTATTTGGATTATGTTCGTTAAGTAGCACTAATCTCTATGGAGTTTATGTGCCGTGTAACTGATAGTTACTCAGCATTATGGTTTTTTTTAAGCCTCGCTGGTCACAGTTGCTCTCTGTAATTTTTTTTGTTTGTTTGAAATGCTTTTTGAATTTATTTCTTTATAAATCACAGTGAGAGGAACTGGGGAAAATACCTTCTTTTTTACAATTTCTTACAGATGTTGAGATGTCTTGTGACCTGCCTGCCTGGATACTACACAATCAGAGCCTGACTCTGTGCTCCAGGATTTACCAAGAGGCTCAGATGGGGTTGGCTGGAAATCTTACTAAGTATGCACCTGAAACAAGTGTGGCAGTGGAGGAGGATACTGTGCAAGTGTAAACGTGAAGAAAGCATGGAAGCAAAATCAATTTAAACTAAGAATTACTAGTAGAAGGTGACTGGTGACCAGCCTGCAGGGAAATGTCTGGTGATGTGAGAGGTCATGCAGCACTCTGGTTATTAGGCCTCCTACATAAGGCAGACCAAAGAGGTGTGCAACAAGGGGGACCTGGTAAAACACGGGGGATGTTGAAAGACCACTGGGGATTTTTGATAGGAAAAACAACCTCTACATTACACAAACAGGACACTTGAAAAGTCACAGAAATATCCCATACTTACTTTTATCTTCCTGGTTTTCTTCTGCTGCTTTGCCTTCTTCCTCCTCCTCCTCAACCTCCTTCTGCTGTGCTTCCTCGTGGTGCTCGGCAGCACCGACCGAGAGGCTCTGGCAGCAGTGGTTGAAGCCGCTGTCCCGGGGCAGAGTGAAACTTCGGGGCTTTCCCCCATTCCCGTTCAGCGCCTGCATCCGCTCCCCCTCCACGAGGGGGAAGGGGCCGTAGTGGTCTTGCAGGTGGCACTTCTGGGTGGGCAGGGTGGACTGCCGCCGGTGCTCGGGGGACACCACGGCCACCTCGGAGAACACGGAGTCCTCCAGGGGCAGCGTCTGCAGGTAGTGCAGTCCCGAGCTGGTGAGCGGCGTCTCGATGAGGTCCTGCCAGGAGCGCCGCTGGCTCGCCGTCTTGCGCACCGGGGACTCGGTGGCGCTGCCGGCCACCTCGGCGCGGAACTCCTCGTGCGACGACTGCGACTGCGACGTCTCCGTGGACGACAGGCGGCTGTGCTTGGGCTCCACGAAGGGGCTTGTGCAGCTCATCTGCAACGGCAGCGATGGCAGTCTTGGGTCAACGCACACCGAGACTACTGCTCGTAATAACCTGTCACTGTGCAGTATCAGCAATGGCACCCCGTTCCTTAATGAGCTGCAAACTTACCTAATTAACCTGTCCTGATCCTAACTTTAATGCATGCCCATGTCTGTATATGTCACACCTGTAGGTCAAATACTGATAGTTATTCATAATAAGTATCTTTACTACATCACTTAATCCATAAAATAAACCAGATTTGCAGAAAACTTCGCAAAATATGGCACTATGGAAGACTTCTAGAAGAGATGTACCTGATTCATTCGAAACCTTAAAAATGTTATCCAAATGCCTGTTGTTATCCTATCTTGCTTTTCTTTGGAATCATGCCTGCAGTGCTTCAGTACTGTCATTCAAAGATACACAATTTTGTAAGATAAAGTACTACCTCCAAATTAAACATCATGAATGCTCTCTTTCCCCTGAATTTCCCGATTGTTCATTCCAAAAACCATATCCAAGTAAGATGCATTAGTTAACACTGATGCAGAGATCAAAGTTAAAATTTCCAGTGGAGAGAAAGTTAGAGGTCTATAATATAGTTTTATATCAACAACTGCTTCAAGAAAAAAGAAATAAAACCCCAAATCCCCCTTTTTTCTAATTTGTATTTCTCTGCAAGAGAAACTTACTTTTTTACAACATCAGAACAACTGGTATCACTGTTGGCAATACAAGACAGAACATTTTTATGCTGGCATTTCTCTGGAAATTCAAGTGTAATTTGCTACTGTAAAGCTTCACAGCACAACTGCTAGAGCCTTAGAGAAGAGCCTGTGTTGTTCCTGAGGTAATAACATTTTCTCAGAAAGTTGATAAGCGGGTGGTGAGGGATTGCATGGATGAGTAGCTGTCCATCATGAATGAAGAACATAAAGAATTCTGTAACTTAATCTATTTCGTACAGCAAGTGGGATTATAAATCCCCATTCTCTACAAACCAGTGGAAACAGCAATGATGGCCATGGAAGTCTGCAATGTGTGCTGCTTAACAAATGCCTTAAATCAAGCACTGACTCAAAAACCTCACGGCCGAGCGCCATCCTGGGTGCATGCCTGTGCTCCTGGGCAGGAGAGAGGCAGAGGTGGCACTTGGGGCACACATTCCTGGGGACAGCTGCAGGGGACTCACCGAAGGTGGCCGTGGGTACGTGTCGTACGGGGGCGGGGGGCTGTCCTGCTTCGGTGTTGATGGAGTGTCAGCTTCCTCCTTGTCACTCTCGCTCCAGTAATCTACGAGTCACATAAGGATTGGGTCAAAAACTACCAACACATTTTGATGCATTTTTGTATCAGAGACTTGCTTTCACAAAACCAACTGCAAATTCCTCCTTTGGTATTATTGGCAGTGAAATACCAGAATGCTGATGCTGTCAGTGTTAGCTGCTGCAACTTGGAATTGTCTTAATCTAAAGAGGGAAAATACTAAACATTATGGGGTATACTAAACCTAATGTCACATTACAGAGCTATTGGATAACAACCTGAAAACGAGCCACAAATTTAACTCTTGTGCACACCTTATAAATGCAACAGGCATATAGAATAGTCCTAATACAAGTATCAAACTTTCAAATATTCATATAGCCACAAAAATAATTATGATTGGACATGTATTGGCTTAAAAATACTGAAATAGAAATGATTAAAAATATAGCTTTGTAAAGTCTTGTTGACTGCAAATAACATCAACAAATGTATTTAACCAACTGGCAAATCAAACAGGTAGGGGTTATTGCACACATGCATATCAGTGATACTTTTCTACCCATTTTCTCCATGATATTCTGCAAGTTAGACATGTTTTTCAATCCTATTTTTAATAACGAACAGCTGTATTTAAGGCAAGATGGAAAAACTCTGTATCACGTATCTACTTCATAAAACACCTGCTGCCCTGTTATCCATGCAAGAACATAAAAATCATATGGTAAGGAAAAATATGACAATGACATTTAAGAACAGAGATCAAAAAGAGGATGAGAAAGTATAAAGGACACAGATTTTGCAGGTTAAGTTTAATGGGCTACAATGTTTCATTTTTTCAGGAAATCAAGTCGTGGCCAAGCTTATTCCAAAGGGGAAAACACATAGAAGAATACAGGAATTTATATTTATTTTCTTACAAATATTTTTAGAAGCAAAACGGCATCTAACTTAAAGGACACTGAACCTTAATATTCCCTACAAAAAACCATACTTAACTGCTGACTCAGTTCAAGACAGACAACTCTGAACATTTTTGCACATTTTAAGACTTATGCAAACATTTCTGCTGTCACTTTGTTTCTGACTATATTACCTTCCAGTATTTGGGTAAATCATTGTACAACAGGACACTATATCTCAGATTACTCATAGATCAATCACAGGCAATTTTCACTTTACCTGAAGTGTTCAACAAAGTGCACCATTTACTACTCTCTCTTTAATAGATAAGGAAAAAAAGATTGATTGCTGCTTCACAAATGATCTAAACGAAAAATCCAAACTGGCTCAACATGCAATTTTGTCTTTAATGATTCTTTATTACGATTACTCTATTATATGGTCAATGATCTACTATATTTTATCTTATTCAAGAATTAAAACATAAACTCACCTTTAAATGATACCATCTTGAAACAGGAATCTCTATAGTTTGGTATTTTTTTAGATTTTAGTATTGGTGTGGACAGCTGTATTTATTGATTTAATTTTTCCACACAATAGCAATTCTGTTTTTACTCCAAGCCTTTTGATTTGCTTCCTGCAAGCTTATAGCTGAGATATTCTCTTTAAACAGTATAATAAATAATTGCATAAATAAAGTTCTTATGACTACAAAATAAAAAAAAATTTAACAGTTACGTCTCTAGACATCTGCAAATAATTAATTTCTGTGAATGAAAGACTCTATCAGTGAAAAATCTTTTTCTAAATCAATCCCAGTTTTAAGAAAACTAGTTTCCAGCAACTTAAAATACTTGAAAATATTGGCATTGTAGGCATGCTTGCTCCTATTGCAGCAAAGCCTAATGGTGCGATGTGTGGTGAGAGACCTGTCAGAACTGCATTGCTCAGTGACATTTCTGCAGACTTGGAGCTCAACTATTTATTCTGAAAGCAAAATTCAGCAGTCTCAGTGCAGGTTCCAATTTTGGCTAAAAATACAAAGGTGTTCTTGCTGTCAAATCCACATACAAGCAAACACCGTACAATGACGCTTTTGCACACCTTATCTCAGACAGCGAATTCTGCTGGCAGTCTATGGCTTGTCTTGAAAATTTCTGCAGTAACAGGGGTCAATTTTCAGATGAAATGTATGAAAATGGCCTCCCACCAATTTTATAAATGCTCTGCTTTTGGCAACTGACTCATTAGAGTCCATAGAAAACATGCATGATGCTATGAAACAGTTGCTGTATTTCTCTCTGTAGATTTGTCCAATTCAGTGACAGACAAGCTCTATCCATCAGGTTTTCTCAATGACTAACAGACTTTGTATTATATATAAACCAACACTGACCTGCCATTTCCTGAATAAATATACTCTATTTATATAAACTAAGGATTTTTTCTCTCTGATTTATATGACTGGAAAGTATATAATTCTCCATCCAAGGAAGTCCCTTGATGCATTGCTAACATGCATTGTATTTCATATGAAAAGTTGAAGGTATTTTTATAAAACTGTTCTGTACAGAATGTAACATTTCATTCAGCAGTACACCCACAATTTGGTGATTCGTGCATCTCTGAAGCTCTTGAAATATATTTATGCACTTTAGATTCAGAGTCATTCAACTCTTAATTGAGACAGATTTGACAAGTCCTGTTGAATTGTTTCAGAGGTATTATAAAGCTTTGCTGCAAAGGGCTGAACCGCACAGAAATAAAAGACCTTTTGTCAAATCAAATATGCAGATGACAATCGGTAGTCACTGAGTACAGAAAATTCCAGCTTCACAGTTTCTATAATTGAAGTGATAGAGAGGTTTTACCTTGCTAACTTGATGCCTCTGCTAATTAGGGACACTACTGAGCTGTGTAACAGCCCTTGTGCTGGGAGCCATGGAAAATCACCAGAGGTATTAAAACTGTACAGCAGCGAGGGGGGAATGTGATACTGCCTCCCACACCAAGCAACACAAAGAGGGTATGGTTCTACCTACCTGCCTGGAACAAATCAACATGAGTGAATGGTAAGAGTGGTAATAAAGAACTCTCTCAGTGCCTGGGATACAATATGCATAGTCAGTGGGGTTTCACTGATTATTTTCAATAGGAACACATTTTAATAATATGCTACATGAGGCCCAAATGCACATCATCCCATGCCTAGCTGGATCATCTGCTATTTTATTACTCAATGATTTCTCAGTAGCAAAAATATTTCTCCACGTCCATCTGGATTTTGAAAGGTGTATCATGTGTGTAATTGTGCACTTGGACAGCATTAGCATAACATACACCTTTTCACATACTGTCCCACATGGCACTGTAATTCTAGTGCCAACCTACTGTCAATAAAAATTGTAATTTGGCTTTGAATGCTAAAACGGAGGATTTCCTCGAAGACTCTGAGATTCAGAGTTTGTTCACAGCCTCTTCAAGCAGTGACAACAGATGGTACACAGGTTCTTTCCAACAGGTTACTGTAACACTGCTTAGGAAATACGGACTCTCAAACTGATTTCCAGGTCTGGTGAGGCACATGACTGAAGAATAATAAGCATGGTGCTGCTACCCTGGGCTGTGTGAATGCAGAGGCCTGGTGTAAAAAATGACATGAGTTTTTCTGGGCAAAAAAATCTAAAATTTTTCTGATGAAGGTTTCAGAGACACAGAATTAAAAACTGAGGTTTTGACTGAGTGGGAAGCAGGCAGACAGGCATCTGGATAAGCTCTGGATCATCACAACCATGGCAATTTTCTGGTGCCTGCTGCTGGGTACATATGTTAAAAAGAGCATGAATTCAAAAGCTATCTCCTTGCCAAAGCAGATACTTGGATAGGAACCCTCCTGCGCATCCTTATCATTGGCAATTCTAAGAAACAACCTCCAAAATGCAATTGGACTCACCCTTTCTTTTTTCTGTCTGCAAACACAATTTCTACTGCAATAGTTCAAAGCAAAGCAATGCATTATTCTATATATGCTGCTTTTTTAACTCATGAAATATCAGTAATAAAAAATAAACACGTAAACTGCTGTAACCCTACAACTCCAAGTGAAATGCCAACAGGGCTGTAGCAAACACTGCAATACAGTAAAACCAGCAGAAATCACAACATTTAAGTGGCCTTAAAATTAAAGTCCTTAGAGTAAATCCAATTATCTCAACAGGCTCTAGAAAAATGGTTTTGTTCCCAAGACCTATTTCATGCACTCCTGTCCTCTGTGAATTCAAACACCGAATGCAGTGTTTGAAACATTTTTTTTTTTAGCCTCCAGATTCTTAAGTTTCTTCTGATAAGGAACACAGATTCCTTGGTACCACACAGTGGAGCTTACTGGTATATCTGCTTTTTTAGCTATCTTTTGCAGCCTTCTCAGAAATAATCCAGGGTTTGCAGATCAGAGTCTGAAGGAGTTAATCAGAACTCCTGACAGAGAAGGAATTCTCTAAAGCAGTAACAGCGATACCCATATGTGATTTGCTTTCAGATGATGAGAATGAGGCCTGATACACAGCAGGGAAAAGAGAAGAGATGAACTTGTGATAAGAGCTGACAGAAGAAACCAAAATAACAACACATTACCTTGCTCTTGTTTGATCCTCTCTCTTTCTGCATAGCCAGCAGCAAGCATGTTAATTCTGTTGAGCCATCTGAAATAATATTTAAAAAAAGCAGTGATACCCATCCAGCCTCTTAATTTTTGTATGCATTTCTAGCAAAAACAAAGCTAGAACCATCTGAAGGAGATTAGGACAATGTTATTTTTCATATCAGACAGCTGTTCTCTTTGATACTCTTATTCAGGGAGTCTCCAAAGATCTATGATTTTGCTGTTGAACAAACTGTTTTCACAGCAAGGATTTTATTTCAAATGGAAAACCATGTATGATGTCAAACATCCAAACATCTGTAAAATAAAGGATTTAGAGATAAGCAAAGAGCTGTTAAGTCTGCTGCTCACAGATATGCCATCACAGAAGTGCTCCTACTGTTCTAATTTCTTAAGAATAAATACCATTTTCAGAGATTTAAGCAATATTTTAAGGCCTGAATTGGCAACTTAGCAGAGGAACAGAGCAGAAAACAGCAGTAAAAAGAACAGGTTCACTCTCAAACAGACATTGTGGTTTAATTATGCCATTATGTTTTAGAGCTCACCTACAGTGCCATGTACAAAGAGAAGGAGGCATAACAAAATTCACTTTTGTGTTTGTGTCAGAAAAGTGCAGGGAGAAAGACAGTTGCTTCAATGCAATTCACATCTAAGGCTTTAATCTCATTTAGCCTTGAAAAAGTGATTCCATAAACTACACAAATTAAAAAGAAAACAACCCAAAAAAAACCATACAAAAACCCCCAGCACCCAAACACACACAAAAAAAAAAAAAAACAAACAAAAAAAAAACCAAAAAACAACCCCAAACCAAAAAGCAAATGAGCTACTGCTGCTCTCCTCTAGTAGGGCTGTCATTGCCAAGCATACACTGAGCTGTCTGTAGCAGGGCAGTTTCAACCTATACTCTTCCCCCATGGGGCTCTCAGTGTCTTCATTAGCCAAATGCTTACACTGAATCAGGTCCTTCATCAACGAGGCTTTAAACCACCACGGCAATCTCCCGTGTTGTCCATTCCATGGTAAACCTGGAATTACTTGCTCCAGTCATCCCATAGTCAGGATTTGACAGGCCTGGTTTGCCAACCTACAGGTTTGCAATTTAACTGCTAGGGTATACAGAAAGATAACTCCAGTCAGGTTTGCGTTTTCTTCAGGAATGGGAAACCCCTGTTTCAGAAACCTGTGCCTGATGGGTTTTGTTTGCATAGTGCATGCACAGAAACAGGATGTTTGTCTCAGCAGAGGACACACCTTTGTAATGACTCCTGCATACCTGTCTACAAGACACTGCAGTGCAGGGCAAGCATCAGATC
This sequence comes from Buphagus erythrorhynchus, assembly GCA_013400855.1. NCBI lineage: Eukaryota > Metazoa > Chordata > Aves > Passeriformes > Sturnidae > Buphagus > Buphagus erythrorhynchus. The sequence continues at coordinate 95,489 of VZTT01021728.1, forward strand.
ATAAAATACTGTTGCTTTCCTAGAAATTAACTCCTGTCATCATCGAGTCAGAGAACTACAGAATGCATTAGGCTGGAAGGATCTTCACAATTTTCTAGTTACAAATTCCCCTGGCACAGGCAGGGACATTTTCCACTGTAACTGTCCTTCCATGAACAGTGACCACATTTTTGATCTGTAAACCATGTTCTTAAATCATTGTACATTGGGAAGAAAGCTAGAGATTTAGTCCTAAAATGACTGCAGAATACTTCATGTTACCACACAATCTAAATTTCTTCCAGAAGAATAGGGAAGCTGAAGAAGACACTTAAAATTTGAGTTGTAATTGTGACGAAGTGTTTTTACAGTTGTAAAAACAAGCTGCACAAAGGAACAGAAATCCAAAAAACCTCATTTCAGACAATGATTTTACATCTTCAAAGCCAAAAGATGACCCACTACAAAGCTATCTTTTAGGCTCACATTCTTGGTATGTGAAGACCTCCTCTGGGGAGTAAAGCTCAGCTGCGAGCTGAGCCAGCTCAAATCAGAGGCACAGAGGCAGGGTCCTCACCCAGAGCACTCCAGCCCCGTGCTGCAGAGGGACCAGCAAAGGCCACAGACCTGTCTGTGTCAGAAGGGTACAGCAGCACAAGATGACAAGCATCTGCTCTGTCAAATGGCATGGCAGACAGTGGGGATGGTATTTTGCTTGCCTCTCACCTATTCAGGATTTCATGTTCCCAGTTCAACTCCTGGTTTAGCACCCTCACCTGCACTGCCAGTAGGCAACAGCCACCTATGAACCCCACTGAGTAGGGCTGATGATCACAAAGCATTAGACAACACAGCTATAAAGGTTCTCCTGTCCTTCATTCTGTCCTAAACATGAGAAAGCATTTCCTGGTAAGTGTGTTTATTAGTGAGGTAAACAATTAAATTAATGAACATTTAACTGACAGTCAACTGATGCTGCTTACAGATGCAGATAGATGACTGTTTCCAGAAAAGTACAATCTAATGAGAGCCCAGGAAATGGGTGCCATTCTCCCACTCTTGAGAGAGAGAGCAGACTGACTTCACCTTTAATGAAATTCTGCAGGTCATGATCTGTTTTGAGGTTTGGACTGTGACTGTAGTGCCTGTGGGGTGAACCAGAAGGTACTGATGTGGTTATAAACTGTGAACAACCAGAGCTTTTGAATAGTTTGCCAGTCTGGAAACTAAAAGAATGGTATTGACTTCTGCATATTTTCTGATATGTGGCTGTTACAGCTTCTTCAGATATGGTTAGAGAATGAGTATTATTTTACTGAAGCATGGCCAGAGTTCCGGTTCATTGAAGTTAGAATTGTATGGGAAATCCAACACGCTGGACTTGCATCAAAAGGGAAATGTAAAGATCTGCAGAATGGAAGAGGAGTAATACATGCCTGGATTACAATGCACTGGAGACAAAAGTTCCAATCATACAGCTACACAAATGTTTCCTAATATGCATATTAATAGATACAAAGCCCGAGGACATGGGAAGATTTTTATCTTTCTTCCCTTCAGCGAGTGTGTCCTGGCAGGCATTGTAACCTTTGGAGGGCAAGAGGCCAAGAAAATACTGCTTCTTTACAGCAAATGCAGCTTCAATTTTCTTTTGAGAATTATAAGATCTGTTTTCTAAGTATGACAATAAATACAGCGTCACTGCAGTACTCATTCAGGTTTCCTTTTTTCTTTTTTCTTTTTAAGAACAGCACATTCATTTCTTGTCAGTATTTAATTAAAACAGTTTTATGACACATAGAACAGCATTAAAACCCCCTGACTTTCTACAGACCTGCAATTTCTGTAAGGAAGGATTCACAGTACCCTCACAGACTAGTAGGAAACATTCCTCTATCTTATCTCACATTCAAGTAGATGCAATACTTTTAGTCAAAGCAGGGTGTCAAATTTTCATGTATCATAAAACTCCAGGCTATAGGATGAACTTGCTGTATGGGAATATGGGTACCTTAGTGTCTGTGAGTACCTGAATGCAGTTTAACCAGAGTGAAGAGAATAAAAATGAATTTCCAAGCAACACATTTCCATGACCATACCATACACTTAACACTAGAAAATAGTACTTTGCATCTATAAAGGACAGTCTGTCCTCCTTCTCACATGGAAAAAGCATGCTAATAGGTAAAAAGAACATTTTGCTGGCATGACCATATGGACTGAAACAGACGCCACAGCAATAAAGTTCAGTGATTATAGCTCTCCAGACTCCTTACCAGCATGATGGTGTGGCACAGTTATAAAAGTAGTAAGAAAATTTAAACAGTGACAGAGTTACCTGAGATTAAAATACTCATTTTATGTGAGTAGATACACACAAACAAAAACACCATAGCTGGCAATTTTTTTTAATATAAACTACTGAATAATTTTATACAAGGGATGAAGGAATTGAACCATTTTGAACTTTCAGTCATTCTATGTATTAGCAGTTTACTACTGTTGTTTCTTATGCTTCAAGTGTAAACAAAACTGAAATGACTGCCTGATACAAAACTAGAATCTATGTCAGAAACTTAACAAAAAAAGAATATAAAATGATCAAAAGAGTATTAATTTAACTTCATAATTTCATTCTGTATTTTACTTCATTGAGATGTCGTCATATTTTAAGACAGGAAGTATTCTATTATCCCTGCATTTTACAGACTTTTTTCACTTTTTTCCAATCTATTGAGTTGGTATTTGTGAAAGTGAACTAATTTTTCTAAAATATTAAACAAAGAGAAAAAATAAAATTATTGGGTGAGTCTCTGATGGCAACTCAAATGTAAGAGTTTCAAGTAATTCCACAGACCTCGACAGAGTTTGAATTTACATGTGTATAACTCAGATCAAAATTCTGTCAAGCTCATTCTAAAGGAATTAATAAACACTAATTTCAAAATATGATAAAAGACTATCTGAGGTGGGAAGATAAAAATATTTTAATTCCTGGGTTTTACACTGTGCAATATATTTTAAAATATTGCTGCATATTTGCTGCTGCTTTCTCATTACTCAACAAATATAGAAATTTCTATCCTTAAAAAGAGGGTGCCTTGTTATACTGAGTGAACACCTGCTGACAGAAATTATTTAGCTACTGCTTTTGTTCAGGATATGTTGTATATAGACCATGCCATTATTCTATTTGCTGTGCAGCAAACTGCATTTTGAGTGACTGGCTTGAGAGAATTATCAAGGAAAGGCAAGCCTAAAATTTCACAAACAAATAAAAAGGTTTTAAGTTTTCTAACTGATAAAAGACTTTTGAAGTGAGCCTCAGTCATGCACACTTCTGAAAAACTGTTAACAGACAGCTATTTCTAAATGAAGGCAAGCACAGTATAGTGCTCACATATTTGGCTTTTCCAGTCAAATATTATCAGTAATGAACTGGCAGTACCCCAAAGGTGCTCTGACAAGTAGTTGAATCTAGTACACACCTGAGAGATTAAACCATGATTATAGGGCTTACTAAGTTTTATTGATTCAGTTTTAGCTCCTTTTTCCTCTGTATTAAAATAACTTTGGTCAGCGAGGATATCAACAGACACTATCTAAGACACAATTCTCAGGTTGCAATAACAGATTTTTGTTTGTGTCCTCTGTCATTCGATGAAAATGGCATATTATTTTGAACTGAATTCAGTTTATATTGTGAAAATAAATGAAATAAACCTCCTAATATTTGAATAAACAAGGGATTCATGTTCTAATTTACCATTCAAATGAATTAAGAGGAATTGTGTTTATTTTGTGCTGAAGTCTCAATCATTTTTCTAAAAATTGCACAAGTGGCCAAGAACAGATACAATAAAATTCAATACTCAAAGAAGTAAAACTCAGGTCCTTGTTCTTTTTTGAAGTGCTGAAGTTTTCCTTATCAAATATAATACAACCAAAATTTCACTTCAAAATTCATGGAAGTAGAGAGAATCTGCAAAATTCATTACTTGTAACCCCCACTCCTTTTTCAAGACTGGCATAAAAAAACAGTGACTGCTTTAAATCTTTCTCCAACTTCTTATTCCCCCCAGGGCAAGTAACAGAAGGACTCCCAGAGGAAGCATCACATGTGTTTGGGAGTATGTAAGGAAGCAGAGGTGGAGATACCTCACCTTTGCAGGTGCCATATAGCCAATTCCAGAAACTTGGAATTCTGAAATTGTGTTTGGATGTTGTTTCACACACTGCATTTCTTTTTTTTTAGAAACATGGAATCATGTTTCGAAAGATTTCACACCTTTGTATCAAAAAAGAGGTAATTTTTGCATGAATTGAATAATTAACATATGAAGCCAATCAGAAACAATGTTACTCTGCACCTCTTTTCTCAGCAATTAAACTGATCATTTTAGATTGACAAGTAATTTATTATACCTGTGCATAGTAGCTTCAAGAAGTGTCACATTTAAGGAATGGTTCCTTGAACTTTGCTAGATTTCCTTACCTGTTCATATCATCTAGATGTTCAGCAGCGAAATAAAAACTTTTGATCTTAGGATGGCAGGCCTTGAATGCACTGTAGAGGAAAAACATAATTAAGAAATGTAATGGCACAACTGTTTTTTTTTTCTGAAATGTAAGATCACGTGGTCACCAAGGAATGAGATGAATTCACATTTCTGAGTTGCTGCATGCCCAAAACAGTATATGAACATACAACTTTTAGGATTGTGCCAGGTTTCACCAAGTAAAGTGCTCTTCAACTACCCTTCTAAATAATCCTTGATTAATTTATGCATAAATAATTGTTCAACCATCACCTGCAGTGTACTGTATGTGAATAAAGTTCATCAGTTAAGGATAAAATTTTATGTATCAGGTAATTTTGCTGATATACATTCAGCTGTCAATTTTTTTCTGAACAGAAAACTGACTAAACAATTAATTGAATACAATAGCAAAATTCTCAATCCTTGTGATTTCTCATGTCCCAATGACTTTGACATTACCTTTAGCTCTAATGACTGCATTTCAAGCAGGAAAATGTGATGTGCTGATTGACTTCTGAAAAGCTGTCATAAATCAACAGTGTGTTAATGAGGTCCTAAGCAATGGGCAATTACATCTCATTTTTCCTTTACACCAAAGTAATCAACATGACTGGGCTGAGGGAATTACTGTATTTCATACATAATATGAAATAAATTACTAGAAAGACTCTCTTAACTATGTTGGATAAAGATTTATGGTGAAGTACCTGAAGACCCAGCAAATGCATTTAAAATAATGAATAATTTACAGTAGAGAAGAATAATTTTGAGAATAATCTAAAGGTGTCTCTTAAGAACAAAAAATGTAACAGTCTCAAAGAAAATAAGGAAAACTGCAAACATGATACATCACAAGCATCATCACCATTTTTCAGAGACATAATGGATTTTATATATATATATATATACACATGCACACACACATGTATATAATGTAATATAATTCCCACTCTCTAATCAATTGTGTCTCAAAAAAATGGCAATGACGTTCTTCATGCTTATCATGCTTGCAATTCTCAATGTACGTGTCTGTGTGCACACAGATGTGCACACATGCATGTTTTAGAAATCAGGCAAATGAAACTGATAACAGGAAAGTTACTGCAAGAGAAGGCAACGTAACATTGAGACTAAACAGATTCCTCTAACACAGGACAGCATAACAGTGTTACGCAAGTCAAAGCAGATGTAGAGACATCTGCTCAGTTTAGAAAGACATCATCAAGTTACTGAGACCTAAAACTGGACTTCTTAAAATTGTTACAGCATCTGTCATCTGGATTCTTAGAGGGTTTTTCCCCTTTATCTGCCACTCAAGCAAAGAATCTTAATAACCACATTTTATGTGCTGCTATTCAGTAGACACTAAATCAAGTAAAACCAAACCAAAACAATTTAAGCAGGGTGCAATTCTGAAAAATGAGCTGACTTTATGCTGCTGCCCCAATAAAAAAAGAAACAATGAAGCACTTCAGCCATGTGGCCCAAGGACACAGGACAACAGGCTCAAGCTAATGTATATATATTTTTTTAAATGCAAGTTTAATCTTCTGCCCTTTGAGACCACCTTGAAGTGTAGAGTTCATCCTAAAGAGAGATATAGATCAACTGATACAAGCTTGGTGCTTTCTGTAGAACTGTAGGTACTACAAATCATACCACTTTACATTTGAAAATGTTTTGCACAAATTTCAGCAATTCCAGTCCTGTTTAAAAAACTGTACAAATCATTAGAAGGCGAGGCAAAAAAAGTTTGAACAATAATGACTTTAAAAATCTCTCTGTGGGAGCATGCACCTGTCACATTGCTATGTAAGCTTGAATTTATCTAAATAATAAATGAATTTGTGCAATGGCACAAATCTGGATAGCAGCATAAACAGGTGAGAAGAAATGTTCTTTGAGACCTTTAGGTCATATAACAAAAATACAACAAATCACTGTCATTCTTTTTTTTTAATTCTGCCTCAGGACTGAAATAATGCCTCAGCAAACTTTGAGATGATGCTAACTAATTTGGAGTTACATTAAACATTGATGCCCAGCCATGAACTTGGGGACTTTCTTATTTGGATGGTCTCTATATAATGCTTAAAGCTCTTTATTGAGTATAAAGCACACAAACACTCTCCAAGCCCCAACAAACAAATAAAAATAACAGCAACCCCAAAAAGAAAGGAAAAAAAAAAGAAAGAAAAACTAAGAAAATAAAGGGACAGAAGCAGCCAAGCAGTCTTCTTGCTCATAATTCATTTTGGTCTAGTCAAGTACTGTGGTTCATGGTGAAGTGAAAAAATAGCCTTCTTTGGGCAAGATGGCACACACAACACAAAAAATTAATTTCCTTTTTTCGTATGAGCTTATTCTGTGACACAACCTCATGACAACTGTAACAAAGTCCACTATCTCCCTGTTTTAGGCAAAACCTTGCCCTTTGTTTGCACTTTATTTATTGTACCATTGCATTATTTTTAAGCATGCTTACTATTTCTTGCGGCATTCACTGGCTCTGTCAATTTTGAATTCAGGTAGACTGATGAATCCTTCTGCTTTTTCATCCTGCAAAGACAGTTCCAGATATTACTGTAACTGTAAAGTGTCAGGAAAAAAACCCCACCATGCTTAAAACTTACAAATATTTTCACTTGCCTGCTTCTTACAAAAGGAATACTAATGTCTGCTCTGCTCTGGCAAACTTCCCACAGAAGCCACTGAGACTTTTGCAGACGTGGTTAGACAAATCCTTTGGTGAAAAATACAATTTTAAATACCCAGTTTTCTGAAACAATTTCACAGCTGAGCTAACATTTGAAAATGACCAAATGTATTCAGTCAATTAGTTATTGTAATTAGTTAATTTTTGGGGGAAATGGACTAATTAGTAAGGAGAAATGCAGTCTAGTGGAAGAAACAGAGAGAAAAAGCAATTTCAATGGGTGTTGTTTATCATTTTTATGTATCACAGCTAAGAGGCATGATATCTCTTCAGCTACTTTCATCTCTCTACAATACTCAGAATATATCTGACCTTCCCACCCTCTCTTCTGAAGATTTACACAGTTTTTTTATCAGCTATGCAATCTCCCTTGACTTTTCACAGTTTGAAAGCATTATTTATATTAAGCTACTATTACATCAATAACACAGACTCCCTTATTTAACTGCTCATAACTTTACATGCAAAATTAATACAGGATCATAGAAATTAAGCTGGAAAACACACAAATGCATGTGAAGGAATTCCACGAATATACATATTTTCCTAAGATTTTAAATGGTTATTTACACCACATATGCAGTCCATATGCCTTCTTAAAAACAAGTAAAAGGCACAAATCAGCATATAAAACTGGAGCCATTATGTGGAAGGTACAGGGTTGTAACTGGTTCTGCATTAGCAGGTATTTTAAAATCAAAAAGAGAGTGTTTAGAAAAATCTAGCTATTTCTTTTTTGAATGGTTGCCTAGAGAAACAGAGTTTTGGCAAAAGCAGCGTTGGCTTGTCTGTGCACCTGCCACTGAGGCACCCCCTCCCAGCCTTTGAGTCCACTGGTGATGACAGACACTGTGCTGAGGGAGCTGAGGTCTCAAAAATAACCAGAACTCAGAAAATCCTGGGGAAACTTGGGACAGGGGGGAGATGGAGGTGCTGAGAGCACTGCCCTCCCCACGGGGAAGGATGGCACAACTCAGAGGTTCCAGCTGCTCCGTGGACCCGGCTGCTGACCACTGCCTGCACTTGTAGGCATCAGTTACTGCCCTGATGAAAACCTTGTGGTAGCCAAGGGAGGGAGAATGGAGAGGAGGGAGTTAGGGTTACTGATCTGAAGCTGGGATCAAGGCACAAATGGAATAAGCCTGAGAAAAAAGGCTTCGAGAACTCTGGCCATGGAACTACTTGCTGTTTACTCAGGGAGAAGTTGGGGATTACTTTGGAAAGGTACAAATGCTTGCTGTGATTAAAAGAACAAGTCCAGGGCAGAGTGCATGCAGATGTTAACAGTGGTTTTATCTCAGCATACTTACTAATCAGTCTAATAGGATTAAAAATCAAGGTATACTAACACTGGCAAAAAGCTTTGCAGCTAAAGCTGATGTAATAAATGTGTACCAATGCAGAAAATATTGCATAATCAAAGCTGTACACAACTCAGATGGGATGCTCCTGTGGTTTTAAGTTCAGCATATACGAGCACTGAAATCATATCAAAAACTACAAAGAAGAAACAACAGGAGAACAGAACTGAGAAAACAGAGCTATCTTCCTTAATTGCCTAGCAGAGATAAACAAGGAACACCAGGCAGAACAACATTAAAGTTTACACTTCCATGACTAAGCTTGAATGACAGGATTAAGTAATTACCTTTTCACTTTCAAGGGTTTGAGGATAGATTTATTCTAAACCAGTGTCATGAGGACACAGAAAACTGTGTTATTTCTCCATGCAGTAAAAGGTGCATTGAAAGGAACAAATATCTCAAAACCCTCATGGTAATTTTTTCAGGCAGTTAATATTAATTTCATTATGATTATTTGGGTGAGTAAAGTTACTAGCATATATAAGCACTGAAAGCATTGTTATCCCTCTAGATCATGACTACAGCACTACACAAAGTATTCACTGAGACCATGAGTACAGATGTTTACCTCTTCATTGATATACCAATACAGAGATGTGTCCTTCAGGACAAACCAGTACTTCTTCCATTTTTGGGAGAAATAACTCTTGGCATCCTTCTTTTTCCAAAGCCAGCCTTCACAGTCCCCTCGACCAAGATCTTTACATGAGATCCGTCTTTTGCTTTTACCAGGAATAGGAGCTGAAAATGACAGTGAGGTGATGTGAAAGCATTTGCTTTGTCCACTAAATCAACAAGATACCTAGTCAGAAAGCACTATATATCTGTTTAAGAAAATTAATTGAAAATTTCAACCTCAAATTGCCATGGAAAATTATTACAAGCATTCAATTTTGACCACAAAGCAAAGCTTATGCACACCACCATAAGTTAAAAGCCAAGGCAAATCAAACCAAACCACATTCAGCATCTCAGAGCTCATATTCTATGGATAAGGAAAAAAAAAAAAGCAACATAGAAAGGGAAGACAGAAGAAAGGCAAGATACTTAAAAATAAGAAAAATGGCCATTTGTAAATTTCAACAGATTGATATTTCACATTAGAATAAAGCGCACAACATATAAATTCATGTACTTCCCACTTGGTTACCAAATACAACTATTTAAGTACTTCACAGGTGTTCACAAACCTCTCTTTGCAGCTCTTTTTGAAACTAAACAGTTCCTAAGGCCTTTGTACTTCAAAATCAAAGGAGGAAAATTTACTATGATATAAATTACCTGAGAGCGTAGGTAATGAGCAAGTGCTGCAGTGAGGCATTACCTGAACACAGCTGGAAAAACCAACCCTGGCCCCAAAGAGGCTAGAGTCTAAGTATTCAAAAAAGAAGATAAAAGCAGATACATGAAGGTAGAGGAGCATTAGGAAACTATGAGACATCAGTAATGGACTAATACATTCTCAACATGATCAACTGAACTGAACATTTTATTGGAGCTAACAAGTTAGAGCTCCTCACATACTGCAATACCGTAAAATTAATCTTGGCAATTCCCTTCCTACCCATATATAAAAACAAATTTATTTTTTACCTTTGTTCTTCTTTTTACTTTTCTGCTGTAGAGAAGACTGCTGAAATGTCTACAAGAAAATCAAAATGGAAGAAGTGAATATACAATGTTTATATTCAACCACATACTTCTAATAGAAGAAATGTTACGTGAAGTCATATTGGGTAACACCTGCTAAGAGACCTGTAGGCCTAAGAAAAAGGTAATTTTAGTTCACCTGTCCATAAGATTGTATAGCAAAAGCACACTGTGAAACATCTCAAAACAAATCATCAGTTAGGTTGCCAAACCAGCTGTAGTTTCTGTCCAAAATGGTCACTCTTCTCTTGTTCTGTTAATAAAGAAGAAATTTCTCTCTCTGTTTACTATGATAATGAAACTACACAGCCCATGTATTTCTAATTTATACACTAAATAAAGTATTCTTGACATCTATATGTAATTATGCAAAATAACACACTGCCTAATGCAGGTGTGTAAGTACTCATACAATGGTCACTAGACCATCAGACAATTTTCTCAGAACCAGGCCTAGTATTCTGAAAGACACCAGTAAAGTCTGCTAAATCACAGCTGGGGAGAAGTCTCTCAAATAAAAAGTCTGAGCTAGTGGAACGAGTCTGAACTTTTTTACCAGGTTTTAAGTGGAAATATTTCTCTCCAGCTGATTCATTCCCAAAAAATTAACCCACTACCTAGACAACGACACAGGATGGAAACTGCTCCCTTATTTAAGATCTTAGCTTATTAATAATATCGATAAATATCTACACATTTAATAACCATTTCTGTTTAAAAACTTGGACTTAGACAAGCACAATCCCCAGTCAAATAAAAAAAAAGTTCTGTAATTAATCAGCCAAAATTTAAAGATGTGATTTCACTTGTTTTGAATTTTAGTTTTCTAGGAAGGTAGACAAATGTATCAGTGTTAAAAGTAAGAAAAGGCTACATTAGAGTGTCTGAGTATTAAAACTTCCTATTTCAGCTTGCCAGGAGTCAATACAGAAATCAACACTTTTGTACTACTTGGTAAAAATAAATCTAAGCAAAAGCACTGACAGCTCTGCAATCCCAAAACTCATTCCTAGTAGATAAGACAAACCCGCAGCCTAGTTTACAAGACCAAGTTCAAATCAAAGAGCAGCTTTGGTTTTGCACATGGCACTTAGTGCTATGGCTTATTTGACATTATATTGTTTGGTCAAATGTTGGACTCCATAATCTTGGAGTTCTTTTCCAACCTTAATGACACTGTTCTAATTTTCTCCCCCTTGCTTCCCACACCCATGAGCTCACGTGCAGCAGACTCAGCTTCAAATGGATCTCTTGCCTCACTGCTGAGAGATTTTCATGCAGCAAAATCTAACATGCCCATGGGGAAAAATTACCAGCAAGACAATAATTAAGTGTAATTAAAAAATTTAACTGACTTGCTAGATGTGCTGATCCCTCGGAGACCATATCTGACAAAAACTACTCCACTATATTGCTACCTCAGAGGGTCAAAGTAAACCTCCACTGGGAAGGAAAAAAGGATCCCACTCATTTTCAATCCCTGGCTCTTGTCCTTTTTCTTCTGCTACTGGTATCAATTAAATCAGCACCAGCTCTCAACAAACCAAGACAGCAATACCAACCCAGTTACATAATACGAAATATTTCAACCTGCAAAGGACTAAAAGAGATCTTAATGACCCAGGAATACAGAGTGGCTGAGCAGAAGTGTGGAAATAACTCCCTCTGAAAATCTTACTTAATTCAAAGTGGATGAAAAAATACACACACATACAAATCCAAAACTTTAGCGCTTCTCAGTTTACAGCTCAGACAATTTCATTCTGCTGTTTGACTTTTCTGCACTATTATTTTCACAGTGTCAAAACAGAAAAGGAAAATCTCTGCTCCATTTTCTCCCAAGTGATTCTGAGAGCAAGTGAGAACAATTATGAAAAGCCTTCTCTTTAGATGTTTTGTCTGTAAATTGAACCTGCAAACCTCAGTTCACACCTCTTAACTTCTGAGTCAGTTTTTGGGAAGAAAGGGTAATGAAGGG